>JADPYA010000007.1:0-224318 GCA_017654825.1 Cryptococcus sp. T15_22C | reverse complement strand
CCTCTCCCTCTCCCTCTCCCTCTCCCTCTCCCTCTCTCACACATGAATCATCATCATCATCATCATCACAGACTCATCACCGATAGATTCTCACCACCCAACGAAATCACTTCTCCAACTCTAACCACTCCATTACCTACTATTTGTGATCCGGGATTACAAACATGGTGTGGTGGGAATTGGAGGAGTATTGTTGATAGATTGGATTGTAGGTCATGTTGGAGTGGGGATTATCTATGACAGGTGGGAGAAGATGGTGCTGATGGTTTTTTTTTTGGGCTTTTGGGATTGGCACGGGGTAGATATCCAAGCGATGGGTTTTGATGCGATTTGGATTTCGTGAGTTGATGTGTTTGGGGGTGGTCGATGAAATGATGGAGTTTGATAACTGATAGTTTGATACATCGATGCTTGGTATAGACCGACTAGTCGTGAGTGAATCGATTGATTACGATTGGAACGAGTTCCCGCTCCAATTGAGAAAGAGAGAGAGAGAGAGAGAGAGAGAGAGAGAGAGAGAGAGAGAGAGAGAGAGAGAGAGAGAGAGAGAGAGCTAAGCGTGATTATCACCCTCCTCTCGATACCCATATAGAAAACATCGACGTACAAACCCCATACGGGTAAGTTACCCCATATATCCATATCACCCCCTTATCCTATATCATCCCCGACTCTCTCTCACCCTATCCCCTGACTCCCCTTCCTATCAATTTTTCAATAGATTCGCATACCATTCTTATTGGGTGAATGACCCTACCAAGCTGAATCCTAGATTTGGAAGTAGCGATGATTTGAAATATTTGAGTTCGGCTCTTCATTCTCGAGGGATGTAAGTGCTTTCTCTCTCTTTACCATTTATATGTCCCCCCAAAAACTCGGGCCGGATTCTCGGAAACTAATAGCTAAATAAAATATTCATTTATATCTTTACCCATACAGGTACCTCATGGTAGACGTCGCCATCAATGGTATTCCATCACTCACCAATAAAACAGATACGAATTCACTACAAGCTCAACCTGAGGTAATATGGCAAGATCCGGCAGATTATCATCCGATCTGTTGGGTGGATTATAATAATGCCACATCCGTTGAGAAATGGTGAGTTGGAATTTGTTTCTCAAAGAGGAGTGTTGAAAATAGAGTGATTGATGAAAGAACTCTTTGGGTACGATTTTGATGGGGTTTTTTTTTTTTTGGTGGTAGTTGGTTAGGCGATAATAAACTCGCTTTGATGGACGTCAATACCGAATCAACGACAGTTCAAACCACATTATCCAACTGGATCTCTTCGTTCGTACAAGAATACGGTGTTGATGGTTTACGTATAGATGGTATGTTTGATCCGAGTCGTTCCAACTTCCAAAGACCAAGTTGTTCCATTTTTTTAATCCTCCAATTTCGTTCTCTTTTATAAACAGCCGCCAAACACATCCAACCTGCTTTCTGGCCGGGTTTCTGCGGTGCTGCTGGAGTCTTCTGTATGGGTGAAGTATACGGAGATGACATCGGGTGGGAATCCTTAATGAAGAATGAGATGACATATACGAAACGACTGACTCGGGCAATTTTCACAGATACGCAGCATCGTACCAAACCAACAAGACGATGGATTCTGTTCTCAACGTGAGCTTCTTCCCTCTTTTTCTCCCCAAAATACCCAACCCATCCATCGATACTCACCCAAAAAAAAAAAAACACATTCCCAACAACCGATAGTACCCGATTTACAACGGCATCATGGAAGCGTTCCAATACCCAGGTCCACGTAATATGTCTGGCCTCGTCGCGCATATCAATGGCGTGCAAGCTGCATTCCCTGTATGCTCATCCCTTATCTACATCCTTTCATTCAACTACCTAACTGATCGACCCTGGTCAACCTACAGGACCCCGGCCTCCTCGGTAACTTCATCGAAAACCACGACTTGCCCAGGTTTCGCAATACCACCAGCGACCCGCAGATCGCGCACAACGCCATGGTGTTCCAATTCTTATACGACGGGATTCCCATCAGTGAGTAGACTAGGTATGATGACGGTGTGAGGAATATGATGCTGAAGTGTTTTCCCCAGCCTACTACGGACAGGAACAGGAGCTGAGCAATGGCGCCAGCGATCCGGTGAGTGTTTTTTTTAATGGCTATACGAAACGTCGCCTTTGTCTAATGCTTTCTATACCTCCTACAGTACAATCGAGAGGCCATGTTCGCACCTGGAAACGGCAACTACAGTGTCACATCAACTTTGCAGCTCATCACCAGGCTCAATCAGATCCGCCATTTCCTAACCTCGAACGCCACCAAGATCACCGGCGGGTCGGACTACCTCACCTCCAACGCGGAAATCCTCGTTGCAAGCCAGTTCGATCTAGCCTTCCGAAAGGGCCCTATCTTGACCGTAGTGACCAGTCGTGGAAGTCCATCCCAGGCAGCTGGCGTTGGAGTCCTCAATCTGAACTGGACTGGGACTGTAGTCGAGTAAGTCAATCTTTTGAACGTCAGGAACGACAGTCGACCTTGATGATCCAATTCATCGCACAGTATGCTCGGTTGCACGGCCATGGCGATGGGTGCTCAGAACTCGGTCTCGGTGACGTACAGTAAAGCAGGGAGTGGAGGGAAGCCATATGTGAGTGGAAGAAGGGGCCCTCATCCGCAGACGATTTGCTCACCACGCTGCTGTTTGTAGGTCTTCATGACTCTCAAGGACGCTTTGTTATCCGGGCTCTGCCCTAGTCTCGCCACCTCCACCTCCTACAGTCAAACAAACACTACCACATCACTGGCATCTGCGGCCTCTCTACATGCACCCACAATTGATCTCGGCTCATCCGCGCTGGTCGCCTTCATCACCATCATCGGAGCCGTCTCCTCATGCCTGCTATGATCCAAACGATCCGAACGACTTTTCAATATGAGGACTTATCAATCTGAGATCTTCGATCACTTCAAATCCACTTGTCACTATCACACCGCACAGGTTGTTGTTTGTAAGCTATTATTAATAATTATGAATGTTTGGGTCGATGTAAACTACAACGTATCCCCAAGGGCTTGACCCTGTTGTTCCTTTTTCAACGCATCCTGCTTCTCTTTTTCCTCTCGCTCCTCCATCTCCACGATTTCAACGTCCAACGGGTAGGTGAGTATGGCAGCAATGCCGGTGACGAGATTGAGTTCTACGACGACAGCCTCATAGCGGGTCAGCAGGGGTATCGCAAGGTCGCGCGCAAGCCTTACTCACGTTGTCCAGATTCATGCATGCTCGAGAAAATCAGCGCCTCTCCACCTCTCGCGCGAACCGCCTCTACCATATCCACGTATTTCCTTCTCTTGACTGGGTCAGTAGACCGGAATAGCTCGTCCGAGATCAATAATGTCCCCACAGCTCCACGATCAACAGCCAACGCTACGTGATCCGGTCCATACCATGCTCTCAACTCATCCGTCCCCATCATCTTATGGAATCTATCTCGTATCTTCGTCAGTAAACCTCCGTCGCGTCGGGATGGATTTGACCGAACACCCACTTATCGAGCATTAATCCTTCTCGTGCGAATTTCGTCCCTTGTAACAATCCCGAAACTTCGGGACTTCGCAAAGCCTCTACCAAACCATGTACGTGACTTGTGTTACAATGTACCTTGACCCATTTCGGACGGGAAGTTAACAACTGCTTGTTGGATGTCAATGTGGCTTGTTGGAAGATGTAGTCGTACATCTAAGGGAAGCGAATGGATGTCAACATCTAGCTATAACTTACGAGTGTCAATTGAGAAAACTGAGCTCACGCTATCTTTGGTAAACCCAGGTGAGGCAACGACGATCGCTCTCAAAGTCTGAAATGGTAAATGCCTCAAGATCGCCGCATAGACAGTCGAGAAGAACTTTTCCATCGCCTGGTGTGTTCGGACTTCCGTCAGCTTACCGCGACAGATATGGAGAATCGATGAAGAAAGAAAGCCTACTTTCTCATGGACAGAAGCTGATCCCACACGTTTTCGTGGGACGGGAGTATCAATACGTTGACGTATGACGGTCATGTGCTCTGAGAGGAGACAGATTGCTGCGTGACCTGTTTTCATCCCCCGATACAAAAACGAATCACAGTCAGTCTCCCTTCATCGTCACTTTCTTCTTTGATATCCTCACCTTCACCTAGAACAACAGCACCGACATCCGCCCCTCTCCCTTCCCTCGTTGCATCCTCCACTCTTTCCAACCCCACTGAATCCCAACCTCCCTCCGCTTTCGTCAATCTAAAATCTCGATTCGCCTCGAGATCCAACGTATGGAAAGCGCCGAGTCGAACATAGTCGTTCTCGTTCGTGACTTGACCAGAGATTTGCAAAGCCGCTGTTGAAGATTTCGGGTCTGTGGATGTGGTTGTGGAGGTGGATGCTGAAGGGGAAAAATGGGTCTGGATGGAAAAGTGAACGATTCCGTTAGTTGTGAAATGGTTGAGTGAGAGCCGTCGAACCTACGAACCTTGGATACTTTGAGAGTCAACATCAGTCGAACTCTATGCGAGTCTGTTGAGCCTGTCGATGAAGTAGTTACGACTCGCCTGCGACCGGAAAGAAGCACACGAGTTAGTTATTCATCAGACAGGCACAATCAAAGTGTTTTTAACTCACCGTACTGCTGGAGCTCGAACTTCATCTCCCTATCCAAGCAATATCGATTAGGAGATGATCGGCTGAATTTTGATGGTGCCTCCTCCCACAACGCTTGCTCACCTCGCTGATCAAATTGTAAACATGCCACATATCTTCATCGTCTTCAGGTCGGAGTGTAACGTAGCCCTGTGGGATATGTTCCTCAGGGTTAGAGCTGAGACGATTACCATGTGAGAGATTGGATGGTCACTCACTGAGCCATCTCGTTCGACATGCTTGCCTACCAGCTTCATGATGTGTAGTAGTGGTAGTAATGGTGGTAGTGGTGGTGATGTTGGTGGTGATGGCTTCGATGTGGTGATGTGACCTGAGAGATGACGACCTTGACATTGAAAGAAAAACACGTCACATCTTGTGGCTCGGTCCAGGAACTCTCGTCTCACCTGAATAGCAGAACAACATCAACGACGCTCGACCTCTCAACCGATACAACAAAAGACACTCGACATCTAGCCTTCCTCACATCCCATCTCCCACTTCCCATCTCCCCACACCCCATACCTCCGCCCATCTCCCCTTCTGCAACAGCGACTTCCGACCTCACACCTTTTACCTACTCCACCGCCGCTCATCACGACGGCGCGTCAGGAGCAAGATCCCAAGCCTCTCCTCGAGGAGGCTCTGGGAAGAGACGAGAGGCGGCTGGCAAGGAAGGCGACAAGGATGTCGAATGATAGATATCCACATACGGCGCATATGCGATGGGAAGGTGAGTATGACAAATGTCCTTGCAATGGCATCGTATACGAGCGATTGCATGGAAGATGATGATGCCCTCAGTTGGCTGGTGTGGAAAGGATGCGAAGCTAACTCGTGACCTTTTTGCAGGTTATGATCTTCGAGGTGGATTATCAAACCGTCTCTTCCTCTCATTACGATCTGGAATCCCATCCGAGGTCGATTGGGCGTTACATCATCTCCTTGCGGTTAGCCATGAACGTGATAACGAATTTGAGCTCGTCAAATGGCCAGGAAGCGTGGAGGGTTTGATGGAGTTGGTAGAAGCATGGGTAACGGATGTTACGTCCCGTGCAAAGGAGAGAGATGGGGAAGCTGCGCATGTCCTATCATCTCATGATGAGTTGGATAGAGAGAGGAGAGCGACGGATGCGATTCTGGTGTTGAGGAATGCTGCGCATCTGAATGCTGAAAACAAGGTGATGATCGCCAATGTTTTGGCTAGACCATCAACGTATGCATCTTCCAGGACGGCTGAACAGATCAAAGCGATGGTCTCGACGACGACGACCACTCGAAAATATCTCCCATCCCGGTTCCTCCTTGCCTTCAACGAGATTTTCGGTACGCTCTCTATGGATCAACTGATTCGACTCTCACTTCACGCACCGGAACCACTCATCTACCTACTGGATCTTTTCGTTTTGTGCATGCCACAATCATGTCCAGGTCATCCTTTCCGATTACCAAAAGGGAATACACGTCCTGTTCACCCTCACACGGTCGATATGTTACAAAGATTGATGCTTGATGTGCTTCCAAAGCTTTACATCAATTCGTCAGATCTCGCTATCATCGTCGTCATCATGCAAATTTACCTCCATAGTCCTCAAGCATTCACGCCATCACTGGACGTCCTCGCGCCCAAACTCCTTCCCAACCTCCTTCTCACCCCAACGAGTATCAACGGAATGCCATCCCCTTATCCTCGGAATCTGGCTCTTTTCTCCCTCGATCTTCTCTACGCATTGACAGTCAACGAAGCAGCGGCTCTTACTCTCCTCAAACTCCCAGATGTAGATGCATGGATTCGAGTGATCCTAGGTCTGACGGGATGGAATACCAAACGAGAACCTCATTCATGGCGACAACCAGAACGAATGGCAGGTAGGAAGGTACCACTACCACAAGTGAATGGAAGGTCCATGCCGCAAATTCAAAACGGTGGGAAGAACAACGCGGGATATGCGGTACCTGATGATGATGGGACGATGTCTTGTGCGGAACCGTTCGGGTTGGGTCCGGTATTGAAGATGTCGGAGCAGAAGAGAGAAAGGTTGAGAAGGACGCCCGAGCCGAGGAGATGTAGGGAGTGGTAAGTAGACCAGAAGTACTTGAGGGTGAAAGAAGTGTCACTTAGATCTCTCACGACATAGGATAACCGAAGTATTCGCACCACAAGCTCAATCTTCAGTCACCCAAGTCACATTTTGGAATGCATATCGGAATTTTGCAACTTCAACCTCACAAGAAGCTAATGCTCTCGGACCTGGGGTCTCCTCGATATCTCCTGCGTTACCAGCGGCTGAAGCTATCAAGAACATCAGCGAGATTTATCCGGGAGCTGTGGCGATGGTGGTCAGTAGCGATGAACAAGGGAGGCAATTGAGACCGCCGAAATTTATCATTCAAGGGATTAGATTTAGGAGGAGTGCAGGTGAGTCGATTGGGATTAGCCCGAGACGTATTAATCCTCAGGGACTGACCCTGCTTCTATGTACAAGGACGACGAGAAACATACACTTGTCGATGGCAAGACTGTCATATGCCTCTCGGAGCCGTCTCCAGCGCAGAACTCATCACTCACTTGGAAACATCACATATCGCTGTCCATCCCAAACCCGAGGTATGCCGATGGGGCACTTGTCAATACAGGAACCCGACGCTATCACATGCGGCAACTCATGTACCGGGACCGATCGATGACTCAAAAGAACCTACTGGCGAGGACGTCATCATCCATCCTTCTACTCCGATGGCAACACTTCGATCGCCATTCCTCACGAGTCGACTGACACCACCTCTCCCATCCGATGTCAAGCTTTCATACGAAAAGATCACAACGCCCATCGTCCCTGCCGATAAGGATAACCTTGCGGGAGAATGCTTCGTGGCTACAGTCACGCTTCGGAACCTCGCTCGAGCGCTCAGAAAAGAAGTTCAACGCGCTTCGAGTGGAGACGGAGCTTTCGGTGGAAAGACACGGCGAAAGCTTGAAAATGGGGAGGTGTATGGATTACCTATCCCGCCAGGGTACCTGGACTCCATGACGGCTGAGGAGGGTGAGATTGTGAGGTTGACCGAACAGGAGAGGGAGAGGGCATTGCGGATTTTCAGGGCTGTGGTTGAGGAAGAAGCGCTGGAGATGATGTCTTTGTCACAGCTAGGACCGTACATGGTTGAGTGTGTTGGCTTGTGAGATGCGGAGCGCTGTACTCCACGAGTAGTTAATGCATTATGATGTTTGGTTTAAGTTTGCCCACGACGAAGCCGTTTCGTCACGTGATTATTAACCGACACCTTGGGAAAGTTGTGATGGTCGCTGCTGCTCACGATTGCACAGCCAACATCTGCAACAAACAACAATCACCATGTCCAACCCACCACCCAGCTCGTCCAATGCAGCAGCAGGTCCCTCTCGTGTCCCACCAAAGTTTGCTCCACGTCAACCTGTGCGGAATGGGCCTAGTTCCGCCAGTCAACCGGCAGCTAGTGTCACCACCGCCCCTGTTCCTATTAGAACGACCTCTGAGGCGACTCCATCGCGCATGGGTATTGGAGCAGCTATGAAGGGTGCTACGCCAGCACCAGGAGCTGATTCTAAGCCCAGGATGGTGTTCAAACCGAGTATGCCGACGAGGAAGATCAAGAGCGAGTGAGTTGAGATATCTGTAGTCTCGATGCTAGGTGCTGATGCCTTGTCGTGATAATCTCCCAGAGCGGTAGACGTTAAGCCGGTACGTCTCATCAGCGCGTTATATCCCGATTCCATCACCTGATACGTTTACATATTATGCCAGCTTCCAAGTTTGCTGAGAGCAGCAGGACCAAATCGTGGTAGGGGTGGTGCCTCCCGAGGTCGTGGAGGTGGTCGTGGAGGTGCTGCTTCTGGTGGAGGTAGCTTTGGAGGCGATGAGATGATTGCAAGCGGACCGTTTGCAATGGGTCCCAGTCAAGGTGAGCATCTGCCTCGGGAAGTCTGCTACACTATTTTTACTCCAAAATATCTCCCACAGCCAATCGCGCTCGTCGAACAGGTGGTGCAGCATCATACAACGACTTTGCGCCTTCGGGACCTCAAATTAACCTTCAACGTGATCGCAAACCCGTCTATACAGCCCAAGGAGAAGAATACTCAGACGAAGAAACTCAAAATGGTCGTGTGGAGATCATTGATATGGAGCTTGTTCCTGAGGAATTGGGAGAGAGTGCTCCCACTGGCTTGATTCGTGATAGGAGTATCTCGGCGAAAGGGAAAGAGGATAAGAAGGAACGTGTCAAAGGAAAGAGAAAGGAGAAGAATATGGAGGTGAAGGAAGGAGAGGAGATGACAATTGTCAAATCCGAACCGATGGATGAGGTCGCCCCCATCGCCCTGCCGAACAGGAGGGTGGAGAGGTTGGACGATACGATGTTGAGTGAAGACGAGGATGTCGATGTGGATATGGATGGGAACAGGTTGACGATCAGTGACGAGGCGACTCCGGAGGTCGCGGCGATCCAGGCGGTGGATTTGAGCGAGAGTGAAGGGGAGGAGGAAGAGGAAGATATGACGGGAGACTTTATCAAGGAAGGTGGAATGGTGAGTCACTCTTTCTTCATGCCCGTCCTGTTCTCACCAGCTGATGAACACCCATGGTCCTCACAGGAAAATCCAGAAGACAAGCTCTACCTCTTCCAATTCCCGAACCCATTTCCTCATTTCGTTCCCAATCCTGACTTCTCTCTCCTCAGAGACGTCGACACCATGAGGTCTCCTGAACAAAAGCCACATGGCATCCTCAAGAAGAGCGTCCAATTTGATGCAGGCGCCAAGGACGAAAAGAAGGATGCTAAACGACCTCTCAAGGAGAACGAGGAGAAAAGGAAGGCGTATAAGGAGTTGGAGGCAAAGGAAAAGCTAAGGAAGCCAGAAGGCAGGATTGGGACTCTGGTGATCATGAAGAGCGGGAAAGCCAAGATGGTCTTGGGAGATGGTATCGTCATGGATGTGAGTTGGTTTGTGTCGGAATTTACGTAAGGGACCGGAATTGATAAAGGGAACCTATTGCGCCACTACTCAGGTAACCACCGGTGTCCCCACCACTTTCATACAACAGGTCGTCCACCTCGACGACAACAAACGCCGCGCCGCCGTCCTCGGTGAAGTCCACAAGACCTACGTGATGCTCCCTGATGTAGACAGGTTGCTCGACGACTTGACATTGCAAGGCGGTGTTGTACCCGGCGAGACTGACGTGAAGAAGGAGGAAGATGGATTGATGAAGATGGAATAGTAGGAATCGCTTATGACTTTACATGTTCGCTCGGGTGTATGACTTTCCGTGTGCGGAGGGGTTGTCAGATTCTCATACGTGAATTAAAAATTTGCTCATGTCATGGGCGATGTGTGTCAGAAGAATAAGAGAAGCTGCGGCTCTTGCATTGTGTATCTTTTCACGTCCTAAAGGATACAAAAGGAAAGCCTTGCCGCGGTTTGAAACATATCATACAGTGTTGCTTGATCTTGATGTCGAAAATGTCGAGGGGGCTTGGTTGTGCCGGTCTACTAGTCAAGGTCAATTCTAGAGCAAAACGCTCCAACCCCCCACTAACACTCCTAAAGCGCCTCCCGCAGCTGCGACTACTTGAGTCATCGATAGCCCAACTACAGCGTGAGCTGCAGACGCGGAAGTGGATGATGCAACGGCGCTAGTGGCGGATGAGGACCCTTGAGTTACCCCTGAAGGGGTGGAACCAGCTATACAGAGAAAGCAAGAATTTTCAGCGGTAGGTATTTGTATTCGTTCATTAGTGAGACTCACTGCCGAAGTTGGCGCCACATTTGCTAGTGATGGCTTGACCAATGGTGGAATTGGCGATACTAGAATTAGCTTGCAGGGCAATTTGGTAGATGCTGTTGATTGGAAGCGTTCAATAACCTGATTAGTTCTCCATGCGGGAATCTAATGCTGTCTAACCACTCACCCCTGATTGCAAGAAGTACACAGCACATCGGAACTCAAAGAACTCAGAGTAGTCATTTCGGTAGAATTACCATCAAGTAAGCCGGAGAGGTATGAAAAGGTGATTGGAGTACCGGTAGCGTTTTGGACTGCCGAAAGGGTTTGGGTGACGCAATAAGTGTTGTTACTGCGGGGTTGTTTTGTTCAGTCAAAGTGTCAGTGATCTTGAGGTTTAATATATCTCTGAATTGATACTGACGACGATGACTTCAAACAGGCGGCTTCCCTAATAGCGGGATAATTGTATAGTAACGTATCCAACGCAACTACCAGGGTCGTTTTGTCACTCAAATCAGAAGCGCACGATGTTTGAATGGTACCTTCCGCCGATGAGATGGTAGAATTGGAACATGGAGAGGAAGTACAGATTGTTCCAAAGTATGAGTCAAGCGAGGAGACGATAGAGCCTGACTCCTAGAAGCGGTGGGGGGGTTTAGTTCGAAATCGTTGAGGTTCCGGAGATCGAGACTCACAGACAAAACGGGAATCAAACTGGTTAGACTCAAACATGAACCAAGGTCACCTAACACGAAAACAGCTGCGGCAGTTTGACATGCTGATGAGAGGCTGCACAGAAAAGTCAGTTGCGATATTCTTTTCCTGCCGTCCGATTCATGGTTCAATAAATTCACCCAGTGAATTGAGCAGTGACTCCAGTGAGTCCGACAAGAACGGCGACGGTTGTTGGTTTCCAGGAGATCATGATGGAAGCGAGTTGCAGCAAGAGTGGTTACCAAAATGAATGATGAGTCAAGAAGGTGAAGGCGATCGATCGAGTAGATGAATTTAGTTATGCGTTGTTCGAAAGTGTATGACGAAATGGCGTTGTTGCTATCTATATTGTGAAGTTAAGAAACAATTGAGGCCTACGATGTCCCTGCCGTCTATCATTACTCGAGAAAGCCGTCGAGGACCCTGACATGTTTTCACCTTACCCTTGAAAATATCGGCGACGAAGCGGTGCTTGCTGCGCGGGCCATACCTTTTTTTTCTAATTGCGTCAGCGATTCGTTTTCAGGTACCGTTTAAAAACAAAGAGGGGGTGGGGGGGGGGGGGCTACGACGTCCCATCTTCAGATCGACGTTGACAGACATGGAATGCTCATCCTCTTTTGGTCTACAGAGGCAAGGTGTGCGCCGCTCGTTATGCATCACCTTTTTTGTCTTTTGGATCCTGACGCATGTGCCAGATCGGCCAGCTTCGCTTGGCATTTCGCACAGCCTACTCTGCAGAATGAGTGGTGGGTAACCGAGAGTCCTACGGGACGTCAAGCTTGTAGGTGAGACCCACCACAATGCTACCTATACATCACACGATATGATTTCACTTCCAAGTCGATAGCATCAACATGACCGCCTTTCCTCACCTCAAGGTATCTCAAAACAAACACATCCATCATATATACAAAGGGTTGGCGTAGCGGTCGACTGCTCGAATTGGTCTGGCTCTTTGGAGACTTCGAGTCAGCTCGCTTCTGACCAGCTCTTAGAAGTCTAAAGTGTCCTGAACAAGTGAAAGTTCATCCTCCGATGCTGGCCTTCGCCGTGGAATTCACTACACTTGCTTCTCGGCCGACCTTGAGGGTAGATGGACCATTCGTTTGGTGGAAAGGCAAAATAGAGTCAAATTCCGCGGATTTTGGAGAGATTCGTCATCAACCCTATGCGCCGGGTGCCCCGACAGGCTTTACAGATGGCAACGAGCCCTTCGGAAGTGACATCAACGACGACACAGGTCACCAGCAGAGTACGTGGCTATCAGAGGGGCACGAAAGAGGAGCAAAGAAGTACGAAAGCAAGAAAATCAAAAGAAAACTACTGTTTCCAAAGGACACGGGACTGGCCTTGTTGTCTATCATTTACATTACACTACCCTACCATCCGCCATTCCTAATCAGCAACATCACCGATCATGACCTCCGTTCACGCTCCTCCTGGTTTCCCACCTCCATCCCTAACATCCACATCCAACTCTCACTCTTCTCAACCTCATCTACCAGTCGACGAGGATGACATCCCAATTACCGAACCACCACCAGCGTATACACCTTATCCGAACGTTGTTAATTCGAGTACAGAACAGACCCTTGCTGTAGGACCCACCCGAATGGACTTCTCAGGCCCACCGCCATTACCTCAACATGTTGAAGAGGAGATGAGAAGACAGACTTCTAGTAGTACTGATAGAATCACACCGAATCCGACTGGAGGTTCCGGATCCAGATTTCCTGCTCCTCCATCGCATCCCTCTCTATCGCCACGACAACCTTCATCCACTTTCGCACCACCTCCACACCCACCACCACCTCCACCTCCTCCTCCTCCTCTTCGATCACCAGCTTCATCTTTCAGTAGGGGGACCTTTACCACCCCAACGGAGACACCATGGCCTGGAAGACCGTTGCTTCACAAAGGCAAATTTCTGATATACCCGGTAGGGTTCACTTGTAATAAATGTGAGTTCTTGATGGAGGGGCCAAGCGAGAAGGCAATATCGTAGCTGATAAATGTGTTTTTTCAGGTAACAACACCGGATACAAGCATAACGATCCATTTCACCCTTGCAAAACTGTATATGTCTCTCCCCTACCTCTACTCAACGCACTGGCTGACAAACTCCCCTCCCACAGTGCTGGTCAAAATACGGTAAACCCTACAACTCAGTCATCGCTCATTCCTGGCCAACAAGCACTTCCTTGACCGCTAACGCGACAACTTCATCCGCTTCAAACTATCAACGACCTCTCCCTGTATTTACCCCTCCACAAGCGAATTCCACATGGGTAGGAACGGGATTCGGTAGTCCGCCTGCAGGTCCCACCCCGCCACCACCTCCTCCTGGTTTTCGACCGCAACAAGAAGGAATCCCATGGGACGATCCAATCGCAGGTCCAAGATTGAATCAGTCCATCATGCCTCCTCCCGGATTCGAGCCACGCGGTCAAGTTCCAATTGTTCGCCCACATTATGGAAATGGACCACCACCGGGAAGCGTGGTGGTCATGCCTGGAGATCCGAGGATTGGTGGTGTGTAAGTAGTGTTGCGTTTCCATGAGCAACAAGAATACGAGAGACTAATGGGTGTGTGGAGCAGATTATGTACTAGATGTAGGGGAACGGGTAGGATTGAAACCTTCTTTGGACTGGATGAGGAGACTTGTCACTATTGTCGTGGGATTGGAAGACTATTTTGAACGGCGAAGACTTGGATTTGACACCTCAAGATGAGACGGAACTACAAGGTTCCCCTTACGCAGGCAAGATCGATATGCCAAACCCCAGCATCGTTCTTCAAGTAAGATATCATCTCGGATGGACATTTCGGTGACTCCACGATCAGTCCTCGAACATCTCGCTTGGTCAACGATCAACATGGTATCTTGACATGAATCGCTTCGAGACGATCCGCGTTCATGGTCTGGGAAGATCCTAAATTTGCCAATATGGTATGGGATCCCACTAGGGTGTGCTAGTCCTTCCTCCCATCAAGAAAACAACGTGCCAAAGAAAATTAGTCAGATACAACGTGGTGATTAGAAAATATTACAAAACGCATGATGCTCTTCTCAAAAGAAGCCTACTACAATGTGGCATATATACAGACATCCTACGTCTATTTACCGCTGCAGCCTCGTAGGTGGACCTGGCTTATGTTGCCCTTACATAGCGCCCCCACCAAAATCTAGACGTGCTGCGATTGCTGTATCCGTTCTCGACGTCTCGCCAGCGCAAGAATAGTCTGAAGTCCGGAACAATGTGAGCGCAGTCTCTATATACACCCGCTCATCACGAAACACACCAGTTTGACAACAAGCAAGCCAGCAAAAACCATTGCTATGACGCCGATTGCCCATTGCTCGATGATGAGCATGAACACTGGGGCCGTACGATTGGCCGTTGCAACGACACTGTCGGGCCCATCAGGTACAAACTTGAACGTTAGTCGATTGGGTGCACCAGTGTCCAAGAGTCCAAGGAAACAGAGGGCGACCGCTACTAGGATCTGAACCGCCTCAACAGCATGAAGCCTTCGGCCTAGAGCAGGAGGAACAATGAGTCATAGCCATCTGTCTCGCTGGGATCTTACGAACCAGGGCGCTCATACCGGATCATTTGGCTTATGCTTGAAAGCAAGAGGACTCCCCCCTGAGTAGTTTATTCAGTGTTGAGAACCGCTTTCCATCCTCGCAAGTGTCATCAACTTACCGCTGAAGGAAACAACCAGAGCGTACCCTTTACACACTCCGTCAATAGGTCTCCAATCATCTCCAACATCAGTTTAGTGGATTCCTACTCAGGAGTTACGTCAGTGGGCGCTTTGAACAGCAGGAAAACGTCACTCACAATGAAGGGTTCGGCCACTGTCTCGTTATTGAACCCGACCGAGTTGATGGCTTGCTGGTGCGCAAATAGAGCTAGTGTTTCGTCGCTGATCTCAATATTGTATAGGACAGCCGTTTGGATGGTGATTTCGGAGAAGTATTTGATACCTTCGATCAAGTAACCCTCATCTGTAACATGAGGGTTTAGTCTCACATACTCACGCCGTTGTCGATTTGACGTACCTTTTGCAAGGGCTGATGTATTGAGTTTTTGCATCTCGGTTTGAAAATCCGTACCAAGGCTGAGCTTTCCAAGTTGCAACGTGAGTGTGCTATTGGTGTTTTGAGAAATGGCGGCAGGAAGCGTCAAGAGACTTTCCAAATAGGTGCCTGAGATAGAAAGCATGCCGTTCGTATCTGAAGAATAGCATTGATAAATCAGCAGCGTGTTCCCGTCAACCACACTATCCAAGCTTACATGCTCCAGCAATGACTGCATTCTGCAATGCCCATGTACGCAAAGACAAGTCAAGTCGACAGAAGAGCTGGAGTGACCTAGGCTTCAACATACCGCTAATGCCGCCAGGAGAAGGAGCATACAGAAATGCAGCGGAAATTGGCACAGGCACCAAGCAGCGGTTCGTTTCTTGCCGAGCCATGTGTGTCTAGGGCCACTTGGTCAGCGCCATAGCATACCCTAGTAAGTATGAACACCCACTTGTCAAACCCCTCAAATGAAAAGAGGAAAGTCACGTAGATGATTCTGCAAAGCACAATGTCAGCTAGAAGGTTTTCCAACCCAAGCTGCCATTCTCACATCAGAGAGCCAACAATTTGGCCATATAACGGGCCATCATTTTCGCTGAAGACGTCGAGGGACACATCGAAGGCTCTCAGCACGCCTATGATGCCCTCGCCTGTTTTTCAAACACACATAAGTGATGCATTCTACCAGATCAACTACGCCACCTACCGAGAATGACAAGCGATAAGCACGCCAAGCGCTCTGAAATGCGCTCTGGAGCGTGGCGGATATGCGAGCGAAGGAAGAAGAACGAGCAGATATCGCCAAGGAGCTCGATCAGGATTCCCAAGTAGATGAGGACAATTTTGACTATTGCCACTGCATTGCTGTTTCCTTTGAGACTGGCTGATATGGCTGCTAGCACCATAGAGATCGTGGTCAAGCAGAAAGGTAGTAACACTGCACTCCGTGGTCGGTGTGCCTTGCCAGCCAGGAATATCACTGAGTGGTGGGTCTGTGATGAGATACTAGATTGGGGACGGAGAGTACGCTGGTTACTCACATACTCCGTACTGGAAGGCAAGAATCCCGCGGCATGCCGCGAAGGCAATAGAGACAGCTCGAAAAGACTGAAAGCCCGCCTCTGTAGATGGGTCAGGATATTATCGCTATCCACAAAGAAGAGCTGTTCTCTCACCTTGCACAGGCGCATTCGCATCCAAAAAGTTGTGGGGTGGCACCACATAGGACAGATCCCAACTACCGCTAGCCGCACCAAGATAGGTCTAAAACATGGGAGATGGAAGGATCAGCACGCGGAATTGAACAGACGTGCTAGAGCTCACGAGAGCACATAGTTGGAAAAGCTTGCAGAACCGAGCCCACCAATCTGTGCGATTCATAAGATCATAAGTGGAGGGTTACCGTAAACAACCTCCTCGGACTTACCGTTTGCTTGATACCTATATGCATCGAATGGGAGGTGAGCTGCAAATTCGAGAGATTGGCCATGAATAATTACCTAACGTCAAAAGAGATCTGAAGATTGATCAGGTCAGCCTCCGCAGACATCCCTTCACAAACGTGACCTTCTGCATACCTGGCTCAACCAGACCCAGTATATGAGGACAAAATAGGAGGCAAAGTTTGCCATCTGATGTGCGCTCTGAATCTCATGATGACTACTGAAGACCCCTAACATTGCGACGAAAGACAGGTCATAGAACAAGGACTGCAGGGCGTAGAGACAACCAACGTTCAGCTGTTTCAGAAACGAATGATAATAATTCAAGGAGCTCACGAGCCATTCTGGAGCCAGTTTCTGTGCAAAAGCGCCCAAAGATCAGCCTAGCAGATGATAAGGTATTTCAGAACAGCTCTCACCGAGCCTGGGATCCATTCGCGTGAGTCATGTTTACTAGCCAGTCGTACTGGGAAGATCATCAACGGTAACAGGACCCTGAAAGGATCGTACTTTGCATGCTTGACGACGGGGTGAACCTGCGGCGGGAGGTGCGAACCATTGTTTTTGGAATCTTGAGAGCGATCTCCTTCGCTGAGGTGGTCAACATGAGCGATGTCGCTCATGAGGTCAGGAACCAGTACTGAGTGGCCATCAGCTGCCCCTGCGCGGGTGACTTTCTCCTGGTTACCGACTGGCTCGCTCATATCATGCAGTAACCTACCGAAACGATCACTGAGCCGAAGTGATGGGCGCGGCTGGTGATCGTCGAGGAACGAGCCACGTGGAATATTCCCACAATGGGTCCGGCATTTATTTTGCATCCCTCGATATAAAAAAGGTAAAAAAAGGAAAACCGCAGCAGGTGGTCGAAACCTGGACCCTTACCATGCCAGTTCAAAGCGTAAACGCACTGATCACCGGAAAGTAAAGCGCTACCACTGCGCCACAACGGCATACAGAAGAAGTTTGATGCCGCGCGAAAAATATATAGTCAGGTATCGCTTCACGTCGGAAATTTCACGTGACTGTAGAAGAAGTCGAAGTTGATGGCAAAGGTGGGGTTATTGATACAGGGATTAAATTGGGACAAAGCACACAATTAGACATGCGATAAAACTATCCCTCTAGCTGGTGGAAGTGGTGCAGAGCATGACCCCCAAAAACGTGGTTACGTCGCTCGTTCGACGCCGCTCGTCGATCGGACTACCCACGCAAAGTTTCCACCATCAGTCGTTCGTCCTCGGTTCGGCAGGATGTTCGCGGTATCTGAGCTGCTCTTGCTGCGCTCGTATTCACATTCAGCCTAATACACCAGCTTCAAGCGCTCTATCAACTGTAGTGAGATCGCATCCTGGCACCCCGTACTCGCACACCCGATCACCTCACCTTCCTCTCCCACCAACGCTCCCCTATTCTCCCTCTTCTGTTCCCTTTAAACGACATCTCGCGGCTCTGGAAACTTCTCTCCTGTCCTCTGATCCAGAGGATTCATGGTCTGTCCTCCAAGCCCTACATCCCGACCTACTTGAACACCTTCCAGTGGATACCATTCGCTCCATTATCAATCTCCAATCGCAAGCTGGAGAACACGCTTGGAAGCGCTGTAGAGCGGTTTGGTGGTCATTACAGAAGAGCGGCAGGAAAGCTCTGTGGCCTGATCATCTGCAACTTATCTTGAGATGCGGATTGAAACATGCAATTAGGCACGGTAGCAACACTGCGACAGGTCTCGCTATTCGAAACATTTGGCAGGATCTCTTATCCACTATCGAAGCTCGAAACATCTCGGTTGACATCCGGAAACTGTGGTTACAATATCACGTCGAGGTCGATAAACGCCGCGGCCGCGCGAAAGGAACTGATTCGTATATACCTGGCTCGCGTTCAAGGGAAGCAGTGAGGTCTCTCGTAGATGCTGGAGGTGGTGAAGGTCTGGACATCCTAGTCTCGGATATGTTGGTCTCCACGCGAATTCTTGGACATATAACCGCCGCAGAGGCCACTATCAAGCTCATTGGATGGCTTTGGCTGCATGGCGTCTGGATTCGACGAGACGTGCTCGAACGAGCGATGGAGCGGTATCTTTCCGCCGCTGCTGGCGATGCTACCTGGAGAAGTAGTGGAGCAAAGCGACTCGAGAAGATGGTAAATCTTGCTTTCGAACCACTGATATCGGCTGGCTCCGAAGAAGCAGCTTCAGACTTCCGGATGACAATGTTCTCAGCACTGCGAGCGTCAGGGACTTCGCCGGAAGCCATCGCTGCCCCTACTCAGCATATCAGTCCTCAAGAATTTCGCCGTATGGTTCATCACCATGCACAAACGCAAGCGAGACTCTGGAAACAGCGAAAATTGCCTCGCCAGACCTCGGCTCTCGTGGGTAGCGTTCGCAGCGGGATGGCTATCGCCGCTGTAGCATATCGTCTGGACTACCAGCTTCCAACCGATTTCTTTCCGGCGATGACACGAAGTATGGCGGTTATCTCCACGGGTGGACTTCTTCGTACTACTGTCGCTGAGCTTTACAGGGATATCTCACAAACCATGCTCCAAGCATTTCCCAACCTCGATTGTCTCAGGGCGACCAGAAGAGTTCAGCTTTTGACGACACTGATAGAATACTCGGATAATGAGGAGGTCCTTCAAGCTTGCAAGCTCGTTTATCGAATTCTTCGTTCACAGCAAGGCGAGGCGGAGTTCGTATGGAAATCCTGTTTGAAGGAAAACTATCACAAGTTGATGCTCTCTGCGGTCAACTCGGATGGATCTCATACGCTTTTCATATCCCGATTGTACTCGGATTGGAAAGCTCAGGATCTGCGGCTTAGTCCATCGATATACAGTGCACTCATCAGTACGACCGCGGCAACATGCGGTCAAGCTCGCAAGATTCTCTTAGGACGTTATGTGAACGACTATCTTGAAGCGGGTCATGCGATGACTGAGCAATTATCGATGTCCATGGTCCTGGGAGTGAAACGACTCGGAGACGCTCAACTCGCCATCGATACATGGAAGATCATCCGAAATGCTTATCTCCCTGAAGAACCTCCCATCAAAGTTCCGGAAACCCTACTAGAGATCATGGCGAATTCTCCACTGTCAGGTCATCGACATTATTGTGTGACTCTGCTATCACATTTGGCAAGCTCTGGCAAAAGCGTCTCTGTTCGTGGATATAACTCGGTTTTAAAGAGTCTTGTTGGAAGATTAACGAAGGACAGCATCGATGTCTCATCAAGATACGACCTTGCTCGATCGGTCTATCACGATATGATAAAACGAGGGATCATCCCGAATGGCAAGACGCTGACCTACCTCATTATAGCTCAACTTGAGATCGGGAAGATCGATCAAGCGGAGAGGACGTTTGAAGTTGCGACGAAAGCTGGAATTATCATCAGATCTGATGCCGTCGGTCGATTGATCGGGAGGCTTTCTCGAATTGGACGATTGGACGCAGCCAAGGAGGTTGAAAAGTCATGGCGTGCTGGTCATGATACCTCATCCGCACCGGTCTCCGATAAAGCGGTCAAGGGAGCATCAATCCTTATGTCTGCTATCGAAGGGATTCAACCAGATTGGTCCTCTGTTCCCGACTTCAAACCCAACAAATACTTCCTCGCGCACGTCCTCGAGGTCGCGAAACGCGCGAAAGGGACGTCGGCGTTGGAAGAGAGAGAGAAGGATAAGGAGACGGAGACGGAGACGGAGACGGAGGTCACAGCTGTGAAACCAAGAGTTCAGCCGCAGACTATGTCGTGGGTGGCATCGGATGATCAGAATGGTGGTGGTGGTTGGTTATCATCCATAGCTCTGTAGTCGAGGCCGCCCTCCCCAGGAGATCGATCTATCACGTGTCACGATCGCCTCGCTTGTGGTCTGGGGTGGTCTGAATCCCGCATGACACACCACCCGTTTCTCACTTTTCACTCCCATCTCACTCCCAACCTCCACCTCAACTTCTCTCAACATCAACACCCCCCCTCCACTTCCTCCAAATCAACTCTGACGGGAAGGCGTGCGCAGCTTGTACATCCGACACTTCCGACGTTCCTGGCGTAGTCACTACTTTCCTTGGTCACTCACCAGACTCGTTCAGCCACATCCACGAGCACGAGATCTTGGCAGAAGGGAACCTCCACTCTCCGTCGATCAGCTTCCCATGTCGATAGAGGTTCTAACTTGGTGAATATGGTTTGACCCTCTATCACATTTGTTTGGACTATTCACTGACGCATTTACCCATCGATCATACCATGTCTTCTTCGCCGAATCGTCAACTCTCCCGTCTTTCTCATCGATACCTCCCTTATCCTCCATCCCGTCTAAAGACCTCCACTTTTTCTTCCAACCCTGTCCTAACGTTGACGCCGACGGTGTTCCATCACAAGTCATCCTATCTTCGCTCTCATTCAACGGAATTGATTACTCCTCCTAGTAGTCCTGGTTCGGTCATCGCTGGCAGTGTGAATAACAGCTCGTTTTCGGACTCTTCACCCAAGAGCGCCATCGATATCGCCGATAACCTCACTCGTTCCACGACTACCAGATCATCACCTCTCCAACTTCAAGCCAATCCCAGCTCTCATCTCAATAATCAGAAAGTAAAACAATCAAAGATGCGTTCAGCTCCAGCAGACGGTCAGCCGAAAGAAGTCTTTACGTGTAGTGATTGCAGTCAGACTTATAGCAGATTGGAGTATTTAAGAAGACATCAAAGAAAACGTAAGTAGTCTCATTACTTAGCACCTGGAAATTCGTATAACTAACCAACACCACGTTCACTGTCTGTCTGTATTGTAGATGATGACGTTCGACCTTTTGCTTGTGATCTGTGTCCAAAAAAGTTTGCTCGAAGGTCAGTTTGTCAATCTCTGTTCGGGTTGTGCAACTCACTGAACTAAGTCCTGCCACAGTGATGTACTCCTTCGACACAAACGACGATGCCATCTCGATGGAGAAGGAGATATATCGAGCACTGGCATAGACAACGCCGACACAGACGCGGCTACAACATTAGCCCTCGCCGCTGCCGCCGCCGCCGCATCCTCCACTAATCCAGGACGTCGTGAGAGACAATCTACGGGCGGTACACGTGGAAGAGGTGGGAAACGACCGATGGACGATCGTGCACCCTCAAGTGGGAGTCCGAGTGGTAGTCAATCGCCCGAAAACGATCCTCCCAGTAAGATCAGGAGATTGGGTTGGGATCTAGAAGGTGTTGATGAGTATGCTCGACAAGACGTAGGACGAGGCTTTGGAAGTGGTGGTGGAGGGGCATATAACATCGATCCGAGATTAACTCACGTGGTTGACCAGAGATTAACGGAGGAGATGTTATTGACTCGACAACTTGCTGAATCAGGGGAAAGGTTATCGTCTAGTGGATCAAGTTTAACTCCAGATGGTGGATTATCTAGGTATCCCGGATCAGCAAAAGTTGGTGGGAAATACGGCGGTGGATACGCGCAATTCCACGCCCAATCTCAACAACAATACGAGACGCCCGGATCCGAGAGGTACGATAGGTCTTCTGCCGGAGCGGGGTCGTCCACCATACAGTCACCTCCATTTAATTATCGAGCGGATGATCATGGAAGACAGATGGGCTTTGGAAATATGACGAGATTTGATGAATCGGCTGAGGTCAGAGGATCGCCGTCGCAATATTATTTCCCGCTTGAGGGGATCCAGGCTTCGCAGGGGTATGGGAATGAGATGGGTAGGCCTGAATACGATTATCGACCTGCCACTGGAACTCGAACGGATCGTCACGATGAAACTGGTAATATCCCTTTGCCCAATTCAGCCTCTGTCAAGCAGAACTCCGGCGTGGACATGGAGGATGCAACCACGCTGTTAGCGATGGCATACGGGGGTTTTAGTCAATGGGATCAGCAAACTGGAAAAAGTGATATCGTCAACGCCCTCACTGAAGCTGCTCGTCGTGCATCCGATTCGGAAGCTCAGAAAGGTACCACCGCCATTGAAGCCGCCCATCGTCTTTCAGTTCACTCGGCAGGCTCAGTCGCTGGCCTTACTGTCGTACCAGATTGGCAACCTGGACAACAGTCGGCGGGTTTTGTCCTCCCCCAACCCGCGCAGACCAGCGGATGGACGGGGGGACGGCCTGACGGGATGGGAAGTGATGGAACACCGTTTCAGACGACGAACGCCGCGCAGACGGTGGTCAGCTTGGGAGCGCTGGTGGACAATGGTCCAATAAGCAATGCAGCCAAGGACGCGAGTCCGAGTTTATATGGTGGAAACTGGGTGGCACCGGATGTCCTCACGCCTGGACCTTTCGCGGGTATGGATTTTGCAAAGATGAGCCAGGTAGTATCTGATGTGTGGGGGGTGGGTGAACATCTCGTAACTCTTCTGAGACGTCGTGCTGATCCTTCCTTTTCGCCTTTCTTCAGAACTACGACAGCTTGCAGTCTCCTGGCATTCCCTCTATGGTTAGCTCGCCATTTCAGTTTTCGACCTTCTTCAACACGACACCTGGCTTTGACGACGATGTGACGAACGCTGCGGAGACTGATGGCCACGCGCTGTGTCATCTTCCTGGCTCAGCACCGCAGCTCACTAATCACAATCCCGAGCGACCACTACTCCGAATCCAGAGCGAAGGCATCTACCGAAGCTACGGTCCCGAAACTGATCAATCCGACCGCTTCTACCTGCCACCAGAGCGTATCGCCAGTTGCTACACCATCCCACATTGGCGAATGCCACCGTTCGCCGTTCTCAAACGAATCGCTCGCCAAACTGTCTCGCAGCTGCTCGTACATCTGCCCCTCGTCCATCTGCCGACTTTCAGCATGCGAGAAATTCCCGTTGGGCTTGCTTTCGCCATGTGTGTGGTTGGAAATCCCAAGAACTCTTCCATCGCTCGGGAAACGATATTTGGGTCGTGTGATGGCCCTACGCCTGATCAGAATGATCGGGTAGAGTGGATCATGGGCCGTGGGGTCCTCCGACCTGATCCTCCTGGTTGCTGTTGTGTATGCCCGGGGGATGAGCTGTCAGCAAAAGAAGAGGAAGATTTCAACGAGAGGCGCAAGATGATCTCGGTAGAAAAGTCCGGGATGATTGCGCAGATCATCACGAGAGCGAAGGGCCAGCACATGTCGTCTTACAGCGTTGGTCTGATGCAGGCGCTACTGCTCCTTGCCGCACCTCTACTTCTGGCCCCGCAAGTCTCTCAGAGGCAAGAAGGCTATATCAGAGTCGGCGTCGTTATCAACTCTGCTCGTCATCTCGACATGCTGGAAAACTCAGAGAAACACTTCCAGCTCTACTCAAGCTTGACGACGAGTGACGGCTACTTCAGTATCAATGATGCGATGCTCGAAGCGGCTTGGCGAGAGTGGGTTCGGCAGGAGACGAATCGACGACTCGTATGGATGCTCTACATGTTCGACACCCTTTGCGCTCTCGAGTCTGGCATTCACACATCCATCAAAGCCAGAGAACTGGCGACGCTACCGCTGCCGGCTCCAGACACGCTTTGGAAGGCTCAGTCGGCTGCTGAGTGGAATCAAGCTCTCACAGTTTATCAACCAGCAACCCTCCAAGACTGTATGGAGGGCCTTTTCCACGTAAAAGCCTGGACATCGTATGGAGCTCCGGCGTCGGGAGTCGACACCGCTACTCCCGATCAGGGCTGCATTCTCAATCGAACCGACTTCGGCATGTTCGCCAGGTACATGATGATCTCGACCTTGTTGAGAGGGTTGCTAGATATTGGTCAAGGAAAGAGGACAACGGGTGACTGGAGAGCTGTCACGAGCTTATGGACCAAGGAGGTGACCAATCACACCTCGGCCGGGTTGGGAGCGTCTCATGTGCAACTCACCTTATCTGAGCTGCTTGATCTGTATGGGGTTGCTTTGCAGAGGGTAAGTTGTGGTTCATAAACATACATGGCGAACTTGACTGACGACATTCTGCACTCTACCCGCGTAGTGGCGACGAGGATGGGACTTTGACCCACTATGCGATGCTCCCGCCGCTGAAGCCCTCAAGTATCAGGCACTCGCGAAAAAGGACGCTGAGGAGAAAGCGGCGGCTGAGGTGGGCACTCCCGATCTCACGGGCGGCGCGAAGACGAAGAAGGGAGCGCGCAAGGACTCGGCCAACACGGAGTCATCTGGCGCTGGATCCAGCGGTATGGTTGCCACGCCAGATGGCAACGACCATGTGCTGGAGGTCATGAACAAGCCGAGAAAGGGAATCATGTTTTTTGAGGGTGAGTGCATAGCGTTGAGAATAAGATCCCCCATGGCCCCTGATACGATGTTTCTTTGCTACAGAGGCTCTACCACTTTACTGGCTGTCCCAGGCTCTGCATAGCATTCTCGTGGCAGACAAAACTGTAGCGGCGACTGCTCGTGATCGCGCCGGCATGGTTCCCCGATGTCCTGAAGCTAAAATCTCCGCTGGTGTCAATCGGTTAGCCGGTATCGACATCAGCAAGATGTTACAGAGTGCTAGGATCTTTGTGAGTGGCGATGATTCGACGTTGCTCTTTGGTCAGCTGAGTGTTCTTGTTGCAATCAGACTCGACTTGGTGAAGGGATTACGACCCCGTCCGGTTAGATGGACAGGTTGCAACCCGGGAGATTTGTCTGAAGCTACCTGCAGAAATGTGAAATGGACTTAGTTGTACACGTATTGTTAATCGGATCGCCTATTTCCAGCCTTGCATATGAGATATTCAACCGCGCACGGACAAGTAAGCAAAGCAGATGACAGGTCCCGAGCTTGGATGGAAGTTGCCACCGTTTCCAGGGCGATAGTTTTGGTTTCCCCTTGGATTGCATGGAATTTGGGGTGCTTGTCAAATATCCTGCCCAAATCGTTGCCGAATCCGCTTATACCCTATTGCTTTTTGCATTAGGGACCGATGCCGCAAATGCCTTTGACGGTCCCGCCGGAATCATTGGTGTGGGAACTCTTGAATCGGGCCAAATGTCTCGTGACTGACCCTCGATCTGATAGCAGACGACGTAGGTTTCAGGATCAAAGCACCCCCCGATGGGCATGCGCGCACCCTATAGGGGGAGCCTTGAAGAGAGTTGTCTCCCCCAGTTTCCCCCTTTGCCCTTGCCGTCGCACACCTTTTAGACAAAACGCCAAGTTCGTTGTGCCCCCATTGCAGCCCCGCATACCGTGAGTATTGGCACTCCCACGCTCGTTGTGCCATGAAAGGAAGTCTTATCTGTTGACCCTCTAACTTCCCCCTTGTGCCGTGGGAAAATCCCTCAGACCTCCTTGTCCCGCCTCGTACATTATATAGTAGTCAAGTTTACCTCCTCTCATCCCCGGCTATCTCTCCATCAACTCCTTCAACCCATCCAAACGTAAATCAGCTATCAATTTGACGCGGGTCGTCGAATATCACGAAACCGAAACAGAATCACGTACCCCCGCCCGTCATCCACAATGTTGAATCCCGCCTCCAAGACCTTCTCCATCCGCAGGCTTCAGGGTCTTTGCAAGAACGGGTGAGTGGCAGCGATCGATCGTATGATCGCGAGTCCATGGAGCTAAATATCCGCCTATCGCTTCACACAGCCAAAGCGGTGGCATCTCCTTCGTACCCCCTTCCGCTCCCCGTCGCACACCAACACCTCCTCTTCGCCGATCCACGCCAACCACCAACGACTGCAATACATCACATCGTGCTACTTCCCCCTTTGACATGTCCAATGGGTTTGTGAACATGGCATCTTCCGCCGCTGCTAGCGGCACCAGCAGTGCTCGGGTCGTCGCCAATCAGACCTCCAGGGCCGCTGCGGGCTGGGCTAAAGAGACTGGTGTCATGTTTTGAGGGTATCTGACTCGTGTCAGGATGATGGCATTGGCCATAATGCCATTATTATCAACGTTACGGTCTTCCACCCATCCTTTCATTGTCGACATATCTCCGCTACTCTCCTCTTCCTCCACACCGCCTTTCTCGACCGATGATCATTACGCAAGGAGTAGAGTGAATTTATAAATGGGAAGGAAAATAACTAAGAAAAGCTCGCTCGTCTCTATTTGTATCGACTAGTCTACCCAATCCAGATGTATCCCTTCTTGCGGTCCGCTTGGCTCTGCCGTCTTACGTTTTGTTTTCACTAGATAGGCCTCATTCAGGAGGCACTACTTTTTATGTATCAATTAATAGGAATAGCCATATCACTTCCACCATGTCTTCGACACCAGACTATCGAGACAGCACAGCCGAGGCAGGACTTGTCGACCGCGTGTCAGCTAAATACAGATATCAGAATGCATAATGCAGAGTCAGTGGAGACGCAGGAGGGCCCAATGTCAACAGGACATCTGTCCACTTTCGCTGGGTATAGTCTCTAATACAAGATGCGGAGTTCGGTGAGCCAATCCAGATTTGTCGAGGGGGATGTAGAACGAAGGAAAAAGGGCAAAGACAGGGCAAGTTGAGAGCTCGTTATCTGAAGCGCTGTTAACGCCATGAGTATGACTCTTCACCTTGGATTCCAAACCTGCGGGTGGGCATGAGGGGGAGAGGTCAGTATATCTGACACAGAGCGGAGTGGAATAACACGTTCGTGTGCTAATATTATGCTAGGAATACCAAACCTGATAAAGGACACCTTGGGATAACTGCCCAATCTCCACCCTACACGGATAGGTGGAGGCAAAGCAAGAATATGGATTGTCTCCCTCCTTGACTAAATCCGGGGGGCTCCGTGAAAAGATGGTCTTCAGAGTGATCAGAGCGGGCAAATGGGAACTTATCATTAGCATTGTCTATTGTTTAGTACAAAGAGATGGAAAAAGAAGGGCGCCTCAATAGCACTTGAGAATCATTCTGCAGCGCAGCACTCGATGAACTCCACAATCACGACCCAGTGAGAGAGGCGAACGATGAACCCGTCCCCACAGTGGGAGAGGTGGATGCTGCCCTCACAGCCGAACCTTCAGGGTCGTGCAGGGAAGCTTGGAATCGGAAGGGTCTCTAGGTAAGGGGAGGAGCAGGGCCTTCGGGCGCAATCAGACGGCGGCTCACCTGGTTTAGGAGTAGTTTCAGTTTCGCTCGCATTGGCAGGTGTAGCGTAGTCCTCAGGTCGGGGCGTACGACCTCCATCATGGCAATCCTCGCTATCTGGATTGCAGCCGGAATCACCACAAATAGATGCCATGAGTTTGTTTAAAGCTGCCTCGTTTTCTGTGTACCTTCCAGAGCGATATTAGGAGATGACATATCAGAATCCTGAATAGAAGTCACTGACCATTTTTGAATTCAATTGCGGCTAAGCGATTGATTAGCTCCTGTATGCCAATGAGAGTCCCTTGCAATGAAGGGACCACCTCCCCGTCCAGGGCTGTCAATCCCTCTTTCTCCTTCGCACCCGATTTGTAGCTGTCTACATCTTCCCCACCGCGGGCTTCATGACCCTCCCTAAAACTCGTCGTCTGTGGGGTTTTTATGCCTGACTGAGAATCTGAATCTGACATGTATAGCTAAGATCAGAGGGATTTGCACTTGGGAGTTGATTCTGGTTGCAGTTGTGGTTGAGGGAAGGGAGAAACGCCTGATAGGTATAAACGAAACCCCACTTTTATTCTCCTAGGGAGTTCCATACAGGAATCGGAGTTGGGAGGGAATCCCGTTTATGCGCAGAGGACGAAGGAAAGAGGAATAAGAGAGAGTCAGTTTGTGATTCGTGATTTGGAAGTGAGATCGCCTTAGCTGCATCTAGATACACGAGGGAGAAAGCGGTTGTATCTGATGCAGAGTGGAGTTCAATGAATGACAATCGAAGCAGGCGAATCGCGGGTCAGTGTAGACGTCGTGCCCAGATGGCGATGATACCTGCGTTACGCGTTAAATACCGTTTAGTTGCACGCATCAATGAGATAACTACTTTGCGCTAGGAGTTAAATGGATGTCGTGCCCGTCTACAACCCATCTACTCGGCCAAGCAAGGAGATGTCGAGAGGAGGTTGAACCCGATACTTGCTTGGGATCAGATAGGGTGGCCACCGAAACGGGTGGCGAAACAACCCAACAGCGCTGGGACTGACATTTTCACGTGACAATGATAACCCTTGTATCCTGGAAAGTAGAGTGTCATTCAACCAATACGACGATCATCGACTACTCGGACAAATCCAATTGGAGAATCAACAAAAGCATGGCACTACGTCGACATCATCGTTGCCAACGTTGACCTCGAAAGAGTTTTCTCGAGACCGACTGTGACCGTGAGGGGCTTCTCCCATCAACTCAGCAATCTCCCTCCACTCCCTCTCCAATCAACAATATGCCTCACCATGCCTTTCCTCAGCCAGTCGCCATATTCTCCTCCTCACTACTATTCACCACATTTCCTCCATCCTTACCCATCGACCATACCTCCATTCCTCCCAAATTGTCAAATTACATTCACCCTATCAGCCATCGACGAGTCATTCTCGTCTCAGTCGATGGATTGGATGAATTCCAGTATACAAAGTTTCATGAAGATTTTGGTCCTTTGAATATTAATGTCGTTTGGAAGTTTTGTAAGATGATGAGTGAAATGATGGATGTGAGTTGAGATTGGTCTTTCAGTGAAGGACAAGAGATTGCCGATTGCTAATGTCCTCCTCGGTTTGATGGGAATCATAGAATCGAGATTATGCAAAGTACCCAATCTGCATCTTTTCAAATACGGATGAAGAGCACGCTGCGAATTCCGCTTGTCTACTGGCTCTATTTGTTGCGAGTTTACTTAAAAAAACCAAAAGGTCAAATCAACCTAGCTGACAAGTACACGTCTGACCAGCTCCTAACTGAGAGGAAGTCTCCTTGGGATGCATGGAAGCCATTATCGGACATGGGGTTTAAGTCATTCAGGTGAGCTTTCCTACTTTCGACTCAATAATAGCAGGAAGAGTGGATTGACGACTTATGCATCGACCCCTTGCGTAGAGATGCTGGGAAAGGTGATTCGGAGTGGGGGATGACTATTCAAGTGAGTTTGTCGAATCGCCAGTGGCAGTCCCCGCTGGTGAGTCGACATTTAAAAAATGAAAAACCCCTGGTATTAGGACGTGCTTTGGGGTGTATGGAAAGCGGAAAAGATGGGATTATTGGACATGTCTACTTTTGATTCAGAGGAATATGAGGTGAGAGATAATTTCTGATTATTCTTTTGCGAGGAGGATTGCATCTCCCTAATTTTCGATGTCTTCTCGTCATCCCCTTAGTATTACGAACAACCTTCAAATGGAGATTTCAACATCATCGGTCCTTTCATCGCTTTCGCTTCACCTATTTGCAATACCTACATTTCACGGTCCAAACTCGACAAGAGCAAACGATCACCTTCCAAGGACGAGGTGAAAATCACGGCTGCTTTCAAGAACGTGTTGAGATATTTTGAGATCAATGGGGTGGGTTTAGTCGTTAGGTGTAACGATAGGCTCTATGATAAGAGGGAATTCGAATTGAAAGGGATAAAACATATCGAGATGGTGAGTCGGTCGAGATGAACATGATCGCACGTAACACAAAAGTCAAGTGATACCAACCATTCGGAATCCGTTTTAGTTCTACGAAGATGGTTCCAATCCATCTGAACAAATCGTCAGGGATTTCCTAACATTGGCTGATAAGTTGATTAAGAAAGGTGGGAAGATAGCGGTTCATTGTAAAGCGGGATTAGGAAGGACGGGTGTTCTGTAAGTGGGAAAACAATCCAAACGTCGGGAAATGCTACTTACCTGACTTTCTCGGTGATCGGGTGTCGGTGTTTGAAGGATCGGAGGTTAGTGGGTTGTCCATGATGCAGTACATATAGGACACGGGTCTAAAAATGTCGTTCCTCTCATCACCCTCTTAGCATACCTCGTTTACAAATATGGATTCTCCGCTCCAGAAGCGATCGCGTTCATGAGGATCATGAGACCGGGTAAGTCTACAATTCTTCATCCTCCCAATTATTTCTGGAGAAGACAGGGCTGAATTACTTTTTGAGAAAATGAAAAGGCATGGTGGTCGGTCCCCAACAGATGTACATGGCTACAAAGTTTGCCCTGTGGGCTCGTTGGGTGAGCATTGCCCACACGTCTATTCCGAGTACCCCAAACCTGATCCTTTTCACTCTCGTTAGAATGCCGTCGACGAGTACAAAGCAGTTGTCAAAGCTGCCAAGGTTACGCCTTCCACGCCACTTCAAAACCTAAGTACACCGATGAATACCAAAGAAGACAGTGATCGAGAAGGAACTCCAGGTCCAACAGCCGGTGCTACACCCGTCAAGCTACTGAAGAGGGTTGCAGGAGAGATGGATGATACAGTCACAAAGGCTCCTGGACAACGTGAGTTGATTCTTTGGATGATTTCATTGCATTCCAAAGCTGATCATCTTGATACAGCACGCAAGACTCCAAGCCGACCATCTACCACCTTGCGCGAGCGTCGTTCTTCCATCCCGCCCGTACCTCCCCTCCCACCTCTTCGAAACGAACGTCAACCCATCAATAAGAGTGAATCTTCTCCCAAACGAAGAACCGCAAGTCGCATCCCTGCCCTCATACCACAAGTCACGAAGGGAATTCCAAGCTCTCCGGTCAAAGGCCCTGCGGCTCATGCTACGATCTCACCCAGTGTTTCTCGTCGTCGATCGCAACGTGCAGAACTTCCTCGACGTGGAGCGTTAGTGGATCTGTATACTGAACCGCAGCCTCCGCTGCCAACGCCTTCGGGTGAATCCGTCGAGGAGGATGCCTTCGGGCCGGTTGTGACTGAGAAGGAAGATAGGGGTGTGATGAGGAGGTTTGGATTTACTTCAAAGAGGACTGGGTAGACGTAAATCCCATCGAAATGCGTTGAACCGTTGATGAAGCTGATCTCCACTTGGAACGCAGGCTCCATTCACGATCGCCTTTTTCATGATCTTACGATTACGATTTTCCCATGCTATATACGTACAATGATTTCTCCTAGGACAGTGACGACTATGTCTGGAGGTGACGACGGAAGTCTCGCCTCCAACAACATTGTAAAGGGTCCTAACGGTCACATCAGTTGTAGTAATGATGATCGCTACCATTTTCGACCGATTCGCAAAAAGGACCTTGTCATCGTTCCAAGTCCAATCGCGATCCAAAAAGAGGTCATGCAGGTAACCCGAGAGGGAGAGTGGATGGCCACCAACCTGTTCCCCACTTCACGATGTGTCCAAGGTCGATAAGTGCCTGTAGGCCCTCTTCAATCACGCTATTATTGACCCGTTCCCACCTTTGCGCGAGCTGCTTCATTCTATTCGCTATGGTGTTGCTGTCCAAGCCATTGGTTCTTCGTGGGTCGTTCTTTGGTAAATATCGGCGTCTCCTCAGGATCGATTCCGAGTGTAGGATGTATAAGATGACGCGACCGATGATGGGTTGAATGAGAGGTAGGTAACCGACTTTATCGAACTCCCGCTTGAGTTCAGAACCGCCGTCGGACTCCTCCGAAGAGCCGTTGTCCTCTGGTTCGCCTCCCCACGTCGAGGTGACACTAGCATTGAGAGCCGAGATGTAGCTTGAATTTATTGTCGAGTCGGCCATCGATGATTCGAACGTCACGTTTCTGTTCCTTCTTTCCTCTTGTCTCCTCTTCACGTCGTTCTCCGATAAGTTCACCTCAATCAACCAACCCCGTTCAGACAACTCAATCAAGATATCCCGAAAGATCCTCCTCATCCTTCTCCTCCTCGTTCCCCTATCCTTCCGCCGTGCCACCTCGTCTTCTTGTACATTTCTGTAAATTTGAGCATCATACGAAGGATCCTCTTTCCGACGTTGTCGTTTCAAACGCTTATCCTCGAGATCGTACAGCCTACGCGCGAATAAACGGAGATGAGGAACATACTGAAGTTCCTCGAGCGTGATGGGTTTCAGCGATGCAGCCGAAGCTGTCGCTATTGCAGCTGATATCGCGGCTTTGGTCACAAAGTTCCTTGAAGCCGTCGGTGTTGCCTGCTCCAGATATGCTATCTTCCCAGGTCGAGGAGTCGTATCGTTACCGTCTCCCGGTACCATGTTCTCTTTTCCTATTCGAATCCTTTCAATACCACGAAGTTCTGGCAAGCAATGACTTAGAACCTCCATCCCTTGTTCATCTTCGAACTCAAAGTCGGACCAGAACGAAGTTGATTGATTTGAGATGAAAGTGGACACGTAATGTTGTAATCTCTGAAGGGTGATATGAGCAGATCTCAATTTACTCGGATGTCGAAGCTACAACATTATTCAAAGGTTAGTGACTTCCTATCCAATCCGAAATCATCCAAGGTCGCCAACTCACCCTAGCAGGAGAATCTCTAACACTACTACCACCGTCTGTGATGACCGAAGCAGTCGGACTACTTCTCGTCTCCTCTACACGAGGTCGTTTCGTCGGCGTGGTTGGGTTGGACGAGACCAACAGTACAGGAAATGGTTTCAGCGGTTTGGTGTATATATCATTCCATGCTGATTGTGTTTGGAAGATATGTTCATGTTCGATCGCAGGTGTTACTTTCTCTTATCGGATGCAAGGCAAGGGTGGAAGTTCGGAAATCAGATCTCTTCCCCCCTTAAATTGACAATGTACTCACCGATCATCCCACCGTCCCTCTCAACGACTTCCATCTCCCTAACATTCACCCCATTTCTTCTCTTCCACTCTTTCACTCTCCCTCTTACTCTTATGATATCTCCCACTCCAAAATCCGGGAACTCATATTTCCACTCATGGACTTCGTTGCTATCCGTTTTCGGATCGAGAGGGGTACGTAATGCTTTAGGAATGTATCTTCTATCATGTGCATAAGCAGATGAGTAGGTATTCGTTGGTATTGATGGATATCCATTGGGACCGACGTTGCTTTCTTCTGTCTTTTCTTCCCTGTCTTTCCGTGGGATATATCTTCTTCCACTCAATGTAGGAGCAACCACCGCATGTCCTTTTCCTTTAATGTCACCTTTCCTGTATGACGAAGATGAAGATTCTGCAGATGTTGGTTTGGTAGTTATCCATGTTGATGAGAGGGTTGCATGGTATTTTGACCTTGAAGATGATCCGTGACCTTGAGATTCGGTGTGCATTGCGATGGAGGTAGAAGTAGAGGGGATTGCCATGTGTGTAAGAGGATGTTTTGTTACTATCAGTCTAGGCCGGAGGATTTGGATGACTGTGATAGTATTGACACCATCGCCATCATCCACTAAATCCCGTACAAGGTAGAAAGAAAATCAGGCTCCATCCACGATGTACAGCAAATTCATCAACGACTTCATACTCACATGTGATTGTCATTCGAAGATCAACACCTGCCGCTGTTGACCGATCTCTATCCACTGGATTAAAAGATATTGCCGAGATGAATCCTACTAATTGGATCATACGAATTGGGTAGGTGGTGTTAGGGATGATGAAGAACGCTGTGTCTATTCATTCAAATCGATGTATATCACGCATCAGGTTACCATCACGAATGACTTGGAATCCTTCATAACAAGATCATACTCACCATCATATCCCAACCCTTCTCTCCTCCTAACACTTGAAAGCTGATAAACATCACTAACAGCCAAACAAGCTAGGTTTCTCGGATTTAAAGCGTATAATAAGAGTTGATCGTACTTTGGGATGCTTGGTGGATGGATGATGATCGGACGATGAGGTGAGACGGTATGAATGGCTGATGTTTGAGAATGAGATCGGGACCGAGATGAGTGTTGCATGATGAGTTGATGTGATTTGAGTATGGGATCGTTTGACATTGCGATGGTTTTGGTGATAGCGGTTGTTGACATTTAGATTAAACGCGGGAGGATAGTCACTTCGCGGGAAGAGTCACGTGAACAATCACGCTCGGAGGGTAGTAGCTGCCATCATCATCGTCGTCTTCATAAACATCAACATCTTCATCATCAAGCATCATTATATCACTCCAAACCACAACTACTCAGCGAACGCAGTGCTTGTATGAGTGGGGATTCCATAATCCACTCACCGAATATCGCTACCTGATTGATTTCGCAACTCCGACCATCCTTCCGCGCTTGTCTCGCGCGCCTTATCAATTCAACGGAATGGCAGCTTTACCACTAGGAAGAGTAGCTCCGATTGAAAGATCAGGTGAAATCGGTAAGTCCATCTGAAATGGATCCTTATATTCCACTCTTTCCTGATACGTTCTGAACGCCCATCCATCCCTTTTCGCCTCCAACTCCGCTTCCTTGGCCGTAACTTGATCGTCCCTTGTCTTCAGTAGTACCCAACATTCCAGCGATGGACTCGAATCAACTCGAGTTTGCAGAGACCAGTTGTGTAACCCTTGAATGGAAGCTATCCGGTCTTAAAGCTATCTTCGAAAGCAGTAAAGGAGAAACCAAGTCGTGAGTTTGGGTAGGATAGTCTCAGGCCCATCGATAACTGATAGGTTGGCATTTCCGTTAGTAAATGCATCAAGTCAGCGGTGTTTGGTGATCCCGATAACTTATGGGAACTACTTTTCTACGGCAAGTGAGTCTCCATACTCCTCTTTCTAACAAGATCTTCCTCGAGCAAACCATGCAACCAACTGTCTCCAGCTCCGGACCCACTGCTTCCTCATCATCCAACCAAAACCAATCCATGGGCCAACCTGCTGGTCCAAGCCAAGCTGGAGAATTTTCAAGCTTTTATCTGTCCGCAGTACCGACTCAGGAAGAGAAGAACGAAGCGATCAAAGGGAAGTGGACGAGGAAGGGATTGTATGCTTTCAGGTTTGAGATCAAGACTCCAGGGAAGACGGCTTTGGTGAGTTTTAGTGACGGTGTCGGTTGAGTTTGCTCATTGACTGATGTCATTACGTTTCGTAGATCGCAGGCAAAGAAGCGACCAATCACGTTTTCAGTAGCAAGACTGTCAATTGGGGTTGGCAAAGGTGAGCACGACCCAATGTAGTCCGACATTAACCACTACTCATATCATCTTCCTCTCGCTTTGCTTTTAGTTTCGCCAAACGTGATACACTTTACTATGCTGCCCACCCATTGGTTCGACAAACGGACAGCTTCGTCGTCTGCTGTACAGTCGCTTCCAGTCCCGCTCCCCCTGCTGGATACTGGCTTGGTTATCCATCCGCGGTCAACCCATTATCTCTGACCGGTACTCCGATATCCGACCCTCGTATCACAGGGCACACGCCCACAGTCGCTCCTGCTGCTGCATGGAGTGGATCTAGTGGAGGTTGGAAAGGTCTAGCAGGAGGAAACGGCGCGATGGCGGTTACACAAGCTAGGAAACTCGTACCAAAGAACTTGGTTGAATCTTTCGGTGGTCTATGCGATGATCCGATGTATTCGGATGTGGTTTTCCTCTTACCTGTCAGGCCTGGTAAGGAATTAGATCACGCCGCTCTGGTCGAAATGGGAGGGACTTCAGTCACTCGGGACGCAAGTCCGTTCGCTTCGCATGCAGCGGAAACTGATGAGACTTCCCCACAAGCTGAGCCTCCGGCAACTGGAAATCTCACATTGACGGCATCAGGAGATCAACATGGAGGTCCGACGGTAGGTCTGACGCAACATGGCCATTCCAAGTCCAGATTCAAGAAAGTCTATGCGATCAAGAAGATTCTTCGAAGGAGTGAATACTTCGTGGGAATGTTTGATTCGGGGTTCTCGGAATCAGCGATCGGGCGAGCGGAAGACGATGATGCTGAGATGGCAGTGAGTTTTAACGTCTATAATCATCTCTCGAGAGACTCTGACCCGTAAGCATTGATAGAGTACATACCGCGAAGACCCTGAAGACGAAAACGCCGACGACTCCGATTTGGAAGAGGATGCGCTTTTCCCCGAAGATGATAGCGGAGACCTTCACGAGAATGACGCCGACGATCTGAACTCCTACGCCGGTCCTCCCAAGACTCAGAAGGTCATCCGAGAGGCTTCTTACCGCACTTGGAAAGCTTTGATCTACTACCTCTACACCGACATCATCACCTTCGCACCGCTAACTTCGTCCTTTATACCCCCTGCCTCATCGGTCGTCGACGTTTCGCCTCCCACGTCGCGTCGACAAAGCTCGCTTCCCAGCGGATTTGTGGCGGATGCCCCTGTCAGTGGCAGGCATGCTTGGATTCAGACCTGGATAGCGGAGAACCGTGATGAAACTGGCAATCTGAGGCTGCCTGCTCCATGCAGTGCGAAAGCGATCTACCGGTTGGCCGATGTGAGGATGTTCTTCCAACATGAATACGCAGTCTAAAACTAACGGACGCGTTGAGTTTATCATAGAAATTCGACCTCCAATCACTTCGTCAACGTGCTTTTCAGCACATCGTCTCTCAATTGACCGTTCAGAACATCCCATACGAGGCGTTCTCACCTTTTAGCGCGACATACGAACAGGTCCGGAAGGTGGGTCGCCGTTGTTCTCGCAATGTCGAATGAGTCGTATTCTTACATATATCCATCCCCACAACTCCACCAGGTCGAGGTTGCTTTCTTCTTAGCCCATTGGAATGAGATCAAAGGGTCCCCTGCGATGGCTAATATCTGGCAACACATTCGATTGGGACGACATCTTGGATTCGAAGAGGGTGAGTTTGTTATCCCCTGCAATGAACTACGACCGTGTATCTTAAAAAGATACCAACACTTCCACTTCCAATCCCCTCACAGTTTGGCCATTCATCGTTTCAAACCTCGAATTCAAAGCGACGAAAGATGAATCAGGGAGTAGCGTAACCAACAATCGAGACGAAGCCTGAAAATGTCCTTTCCGTCCAATCGTTTTGTTCTTTCTTTTTAATCCGAGTTGTAATCATGAAATCATGTATAGTTCGTTAACTTTGTAGTTCGTATACACGCGTTTGTATTACCTGCGTCTTCTCTCCTCACCCTTGACTCTTCTCACCACCAGTCAACCGACGGAGGCAGGGAAAACCCTCAAGTTCTAGTCGCAGCTTCATCTAACACCCGTCTGACGTATTCTTGTAATTCAGGTTGTTCATCTAGTGCAGCGACGAGTGGTGACGTTCGTGGTAAGAAGTTTATTGGATATATATGGGATGCAATGAGTGCATCCAGTGGTGATGGGGTTCTTATAACAAGATAAATCAGCTCGAAGTTCGGATCTTCTTTCCTTCCCAAGAAACCGAACAAAAAAACTCACTCTGCATCCAAGAACCAACTTTCGCCTCTTACATGTTCTCTACAGAGTCCACCTAGCGTCTTCAGCCCTTCCACACCCGCTTGAACGATCAATCGATCTGAGAACTTGGTTCCTTTTGTCGCTTCCGTGATTAAGTTTGGCAAAGCATTGTAAAAGGACGTAGGGAGATGTATAGATTGTTGATAGGGGAGATAGAGAGTAGTATCGAGTGGGGTAATGGTGGTCATCTGCGTAGAAGAAGGGGAGAATGTGAGTTATAATGTGGGAGGAGAAGATGGAAGAGTTGATTTTACATATGCGGGGTGGATTTTCTGAAGGACGATATGAGCGAATGCTAGAGCTTTGGTATGAGAGTCTTCAGTTGGCATTCCATTCAGTCTTGAGGTAGTAGAATAGAAAGACTATTAGGAAATGAGATGACTTTGTGAAAGGTAACAGACTAACGCTTTTAAATCCTCAGGTAAAGGATGGTTTTTATCTAGCCATGCTCGGATTTCAGATGATGGAAGGAGATCATTGTTGGTTAATCGTAATGCCGGGAGAGCACCTGGAAGGTTCGATCCAACACATCAGTGATCAAAACAAATGGGAATGAGAGAGATGATGGATAGAAAAGACCTCACCATCTGGTGCAGAAGCTTCATTATCCCATGATCTAAACCTTACAGCAACATTCCTGAATAGCATGAGCAGTTGTATTCGGAGACATGTAGGATCTCGAGATGCCCAGTCTGATGATTGCCATGGTGGATGTATCTATTGGGATTAACAAGGAGGTTTAATTGGGACCTAGATGTCTGGTCAGGAGGACGACCAAAGCTCACCCATAGCTCTGGACAATCTAGTTTTTCTGATAAATCGCCATTTTCCGCTGGTAGAAGTACCAATGGGAACTTTGAGCAGAATTTTAGGATGGACTTTGGTACCCATGATGTCGACTCGTGGTCTGTCATTGATGGGTATTCGAGGTAGAAGGATGAGTAGGGTGGAGAGTGGATGAGAGTGGGTTCAACAGCTAAGCGTCAAGTAGCGAGCGACTAACCACCGTCCAAGAGGAAGAAGGCTTTCTCACGAAGGGAGGGGGACGAGAAATTGACACGTCCTTATTATACATCTCCATAACACCGATTGATAACGTCGGCAGTCGAGGTGAGGTTTGTCGAGAGCTTCCTTATATGAATCAAGTCTCGTCTCAAACCACCTTCAACTCCATCATCACCTCAGGGATCGTACTTTTGACCCTTTCGACTAGAACACCCCAGCATCACCAATCCTCTCATCTTGGATCCCTAACAAGTCATCCTACGAAACACCTCCGATCAAACTTCACCCCTTGCAACGAAAAAAATCCAACGTAAACGGGATTCTTCCTTTGTCTCACATCCTCCTCTTTTCAACTCCTTCAATACTGCGGTGTTAGATCTACCTAAACTAGACTTTCCAAATCTTGTTAATTCGCCTTTGACCAATTCGTCAATACTCGCGAACATCACAACCTTTGGCATTTAAATCTTCCAACCCATTCCTTTTGAACATATCAACTACATCGCAAGCGTACACCTATCATCTCGCACAGAACATCCAACATCAACAATGACCGCACTAGCAAACGTCTCAGCTGCTCTCTCCCAAATCCCTAACGCAGCAGTTCAAGCAGGTGAAGCCGCTTTAAACTCAGCAATCAAAGCCGTCGGTTTGGATTCTTCTACATCGGAGAAGAAAGAGGAGGAGGACAAGGATGGGGAGTTCAAGGATGGAGAAGACAAGGAAGGGGAGGCCAAGGAATTAGAAGAAGGAGAGATTGAAGAGGGTGAAAAGGGAGAGAATGGTGTTAAGACTGTTTTCGATGACCCAGGGTCTTTCAACGTCAAGGTGTGTGATCTCATTCTCTTAATCTTCTCAAACCCAATCCCTCTTTTTTTCTCACTTCTTAAGATGACCAATTCTTCAGCATCCCCTCTACTCAACATGGACTCTTTACTTCCAATCGCCCAACTCCAAAAACCTACCTAAACTACCTGAAACAGCCGCTGCTCCACCAGGACATTCAGCTGGAGCTTGGATGGATGATATTAAGAAAGTGGTCAACTTTGATTGCGTAGAGGACTTTTGGGGATTGTACAACAACATCGTACCTCCCTCCATGCTACCCAACAAAGCGGACTACTTCTTGTTCAGGGTGGGTTTTCAACAACTATGAAAGGTAGATGAAAAACCTATTTTGAGACTGATAAAATGCTTTGTTAATACAACAGGCCGGTATCATCCCAGCTTGGGAAGACGCTCAAAACAAAGATGGTGGTAAATGGTCCGTTCAAATGCCCAAAGAAAAGACAAGAGCTCAGATCGATAAGATGTGGTTGTATACGGTAAGTCATTCTCTTGGTATCGGATTGTCAGTGCAATTCGAACAAAGCTGATATACCCGTTTAATCCCGACCGTTCGACAGATGCTCGCTGCTATCGGAGAGACTTTTGAATCTGACGCAAAGGATGCCATACCAAATGATCAAGCCGATTTGATTACAGGTGTCATCGTTTCTTCTCGTCCAAACTTGTGAGTTAGCCAACTTGATTCCCATTCTCATCATCCTATTGCTGAACGAACTCTTACCAACCCTCCCGTTTTTCTACACAGCTTCCGAATCAACGTTTGGACACGACAAGCTCCTGAAAACCCCAACGAGCCATCGCCATTGACTACTCGAATCCTCAACATCGGTAAACACTTCAAGACTTCCGTTCTTGGCTACGAACCCGATCAAAAAGTAGTAGGTTCAAGCTCTGGGTTCGCTACCGAGGTCGAATTCGTCAGTCATAAAGACTCAGAAAAAAAGGATAAGGTGAAGAAGATGAAATTGACGATTTGAGGATGGGGGGTTTCCTTGGTTGGGAAGGGCGGCAATTTAGGAGGGAAAGATTTAAGGGGAAGGCTAGGAAAGGTGCTTCAGAAGGGATGGGATCCCAGCAGCCGAATGCTGAGCACTCGATGGCTTTTTGAATCGCGTTCTCTTATACTCTAGCTTTGACCCGACGATTTCTATTCTCTTCGTCTGGGTCTATTGTATCACCTTATCTTATCGCTGTCCGATTTTCACTCACTACCGCGAGGAGATGTGCAGGCTGGGAAAAGCTCGCCAATTGTCACAGAAGAAAGTCTAGGGAATGGGAAAATACTTTCTGCGACGATGACTGATGTTAGCGAGACGAAAAGCGGGGTCTCTCAGTCGACGTCTCTTTGAACACTATCACCTCTCTCATCGTTCAAACAATTCGCCTTTGACACCGAAAGCAAATATGGGTATATCAACAACTGTCAACTGAAAACAAGGGAAAAAGCTAACCGCAAACCCATTGATAGCAACTCCTCGGCATCAGGGAAAATCCATGTCGCCGTCGCTGCCGTTTGAATGCAGATTGGTGGTCGCTTCGAAATGTAAGGAAGGAGGATGTGTGAGCTTGCATTCCGATGCTTTGAGAAGAGGGAATGTTTCCTCCTGATGTGTCCTATCTCCTGCAATGACCCATACCAAGCAATTCCCAACAACCATCCTGAACAACCCTTCAAGTGATATAACACCAGAAAGCACAATCTACTCCTCTCCTCCATCGCCGGATCCACCGAATTTATGTTTACCTCGCTGTTCAAAAGGAACAAGGTTCTGACCGGACCCGACCACGCCGACTGTGGGTTGAGATTGGATATCAGTCCAGTTGATTGATGATTGTAAAGGAATCCATCGTCGCTCACCTCGACCTGAAGTCAGAAGAGACATATCACTCATCAGCACATTCTCGTCAATGTACGTATTCAAATACGCTAGCTACTCACCCGTCGCGTTATCCGGCGTTCTGAAGATCGATTTTCCTTCAAGTCTGATGTCGCATTTACCATCACATCGGGAATCAGCCAATCCCAACTCCGTTCAAACCAAAAAAGATCAAAATATCGCTCACCCTCCAATTTTTACTCCCTTTTTCGCGGCCTTTTTCCCAAAGCTCTCCCACGCACTCTTCTTCTGCAAGGTGACCTTCGTCTTCTCATTCATCGTCTCAGTCCACTTCTCATTCTTCTTCTTCTTCTTGTCTTTCTCCTTCTCAATCTCTTCAGTTGTCAGCTTGCGCTTGGCAGAGAGCGCATGTACGGAAGATGGTTCTAGGAATTGGTTGGAAACGTTTAGTGGTCTAATTGACGAGGAGGTAATAGTTTGAGGTGCGGTGTAACCCTTGAAGATGACGGTGTACACGGGCGATTCCGTGGATCCTGCGACTGACGTTATCCTTGCTGGGTACCTTTTGTAATTCCGCCGAAATCAGTAGTCTGAAGTGCCTACACAGAGGAAGAGAAGACGCACCATTTACCGTCCTTGTACTTTGCGGTACACTCGTCTCCGGCATTAAACTTTCGAGTCACAGCAGATGGAGACCCACTTCCTGACGCCACAGCCGAAGACAAGAATGATGGAGTAGGATTTGGAGCAGGAGTTGCACTCGCCGCTTCTTTACCCTTCCCTTTGTCCTTTGTCGAAGCTGCTGGAGCCGGCACTGTAGCAGCGGTAGCCGACCCTCCAGCCATCCTTGTCAGAGTGATGAGTTCTTCCAACTCGCCCTTCAGAGAGACAAGCTCAGAGTTGGAAGGATCAGCATCGAGTGCGAGGGTAACCTGGGAGAGTTGGTATTCGTACGCTTCAATTTCTGCTTGCATTGTGTGTAGATGGTATCGGTAACCAGAGACGTATTGGTAGTTGTGGCTTGATGCACAATGTAGTGGTCGGCTGAAGATAGGGATGATTGATGATTTGACGACGAAGACCGGAGTGCAGGCGATGTCAGGGTAAACAATTGTGACGTGTAATAACCAATCGCCACCGAAGGCACGGACAGGTTGCCAGAGCTCGTTGAGCTGGTGAGATGGCGCACCACGCATTATGCCAAGAGATTCCCGATATGGGGAAGGTTGATGGCCATTTCTGGCTCGTGTTGGGACTGTCGGAAGGACTGAAAGTCCGTAGAAGAACCTCACACTCTTCTGGAATTGTTTCGTGGGAAAGTACATCACAACAGCGGGAATGGCACTGGCAAGTGTCGGAGGAGAGGAAAAGCAATGATGACCAAGAGCCATTGATCAAATATCTGGGACCTCAAGAACAGCATCAACACCTGACTACCCTTTGTATAGGACTCAGCCAACCAACCTACTCAAAAGGCTTTGGGACGAATCCACGGCGGCATGTCAGCCTCCCATGCGGCCCTTATAATGGTTCACCAGTATTTTAGCCAAGAGTCAGGGAAGGAAGGCGACATAATGCTAATCTCAACTCTGTCTTCACCTTCCCCGACCAGCAAACAATCTCCCAGTAGGGCGAAGGCAGCCAGTTGATAAGAGGATGGTATATGCCACTCCTGCCATACAACCCTTTCGTCTGACCGGCTGCGCATAGGTTTGCCTCCTTGGACATGTTGAAAAGACAGTAACCTCTGCACCATTTATCGTTCGAATCGTTCACATCAACAACTTTTCAGTTTTTGAGCATCCGCCACTAGGCAATGCAGTGCCCTCGCAGCAATGTCGGTCCTGCTATCGGAATCTGCGACTACCTCTATTCAGTCAGACAAGGGACTGGCGGTCCGGACAGGTGGGGCCCCTACGTACAGTTCTCGCAGGCGCTGCCAGTTCTGTTATGAACAATGTCTAGCCGACATGAGGTTATATATAGATCGACTCCTTCCAGTTCCAGGATCCTCCCCAAAGTCCGTGTGGCAATTCCACACATGCAAGATTCTGATCGGGTCGAAGTAGACTTACATCTACATATTGCTCCATCTAGCATGATTCAATTCAATGCGGAGATAGAGCTTCGAGTAGTTGCTATTTACCTCACCTGTAATGATTTCCCTCACCGTGATCCGAGGTATATCAGTCTCCTGGATGAATTATATTGATTGATTGATGACGTGTTCCGAAATCATAACAAAGTTTCATAATCCTTGAATTAGATTGCACATCCTTAAAACGCGGTATCCGTCCCATCTCTTCGGATCTTCATGTACATTCTCGCAGCCGATGTTCCTTTTCATCACTTGAAATCGACTGCAATCCTCAAGTCCGCTGATCGTTCATCATGCAGCGAGACAAGCATGCTCATACCCACCCAGCTGACCTCGAAGAGGATAGCGACGGAGATGTCATTGAGATGAAGCCGACGCGAACGACAAAACGAAAAAGGGTGCATATGGAGGATAGCAGTCCTCTCCATGACGTCGTCCCTCCTAACGATGAACCTCGTCTTTCGGCTTCTGGATCTGCGGGTAGAGACAGCTCTGGATCTGCGTCGATCCCCGACGAGGGTAATGAGTATCGTAACTCTGCAGGCAAACCGAGAAAAGAAACTCAAAGCCTCGAAGAGGATAGTTTAGCTCGAGGTGACCTATTGATTGAACTTGAAAGTCGACAACGAGCCTCTAGTACAGCTACTCAGAACACACCACGTCGAACGATTAGCTGCGAAACGCCGAACGGAACGCCAGAAACTGATTCCTCGAAGCCAAAGGCTCCACCTCCACCTTCACCACCCTCCCTTGTCCGCAAACTTCTTAACCTCTTCCTCTCCTCTCATTACATCTCCTGGATAAAACCTCGTATCACCTCCCTTGAATCGATGAAACCCGTCATCAGATCCGCCATCGCTGCTTGGCTCGGTCTGATCTTCCTCCTCGTCTACAGAACCGAAGCGATATTGGGTCAAGCCGCTTTCTTCTGCATCGTTGTAGCTTGCATCTGTCCTCCCGCGCCTCCTTTCATTCAAACGATCGAACAGATATTCTATCTCTTCTTGTTTGTTGGAACAAGCTGGGCTTGGTGTGTTTTGGCGGCGTTTCTTTCTATCCAGGCTCGGACTCAAGGAGTGAATCAGGCGTATATAGACACGGAAAAGCAAAAGTATCCGGGACTGGGAGCCACTAACCCTCAACAATTACAAAGGTATCTGGTGAGTGTTCCCGTATCTCCGTCCCACCAATTCTAGCTGAAACCTAGAAATTCTAAATGCACAGATTTTCGGTGGAGCGTATCTGGAAGCTGGATCGTCGGCCGTGGCTATTATTTTCTTAGGAATACTGGTTGCGTTCTTTGTGAGACCTTTTTTCTTGATCCCTAGCTTCTGATGGAGCTGATCGATCGGCCGGTTGGTGGTGGATGTCAACTATAGGCGTGGTTAAAAATAAAAACCGCACCTGCGCCGTGGACTTTCGCTTGTGTGCTGGCGTGCGTTCTGGCTGATGTGAGTGGCTGACCGAGTGGTAAGCTTTGATATTGACTGATGAGATTTCGATTTGATGTGGTTTACAGGTGTCATTGACTATTGTTCCACTATTTCCAACACCTTATTATACTTCTGGGTTGTTGTTCATGCTTGTGAGCAGGATTTCGACTTATTTAACCGTCGAACGGGCGGCGGTACTGATGCGGATACGCTGCTTCCAGCCCATGTCCATTCAATGTGGTCTCAACTTCTTATGCTCAATCTTCATATTCCCGCAGAGCGTTTCAAGCGCTTTCGTGACTCATCTAGGTGGTGTTATCGCACCTCTATCATCCGCTACAGTCTTGCTGGAAGATCTTTTCCGGGACGGCAACGAACGTCGTATTGTACGTCTCACCAGGGAAGCGTCTAATCAAACCGAAGTGGATGGCTACATGCCAACTCCGACATTCGGGAATGGGGAGGATGAAAGAACGGCGGTTGAGATTGAGGAGGATCTGCAGAAATGGGTCGCACAAGGAAAGCTCGTGAGGGCGTCTTTGTTGGCTAGTGTGGCGGGATTGAATCCTCTGAAGGCGAAGGAACATTATTTAACTAAGGAACCGACATTTGGGAGATTAATGGGAGATGACCTGGTGGAACTTTCGAAGTTGGTCCAGGTGCTGCAGTTGAGGTCCGGAGGGTGAGTGCCTTCATGCATCTCATTCAGAGTCATTCCTGACATGGGGTTTCGCAGCATTGTCTTTTTCTTCGATGTCGTTTCTCAAGCAATTTCTCATTCCCATCTCGATTCAAAAGCATTCGAGGTTCATACTCCAGCTGAATCACGGGCACCTTCCAGACCTGCTAGTAGGGCTGCATCACGGCGAAATAGTCGTGAACACCTTTCTCCACTGCATGATTCATCTCCTTTGCACGATCATGAAGACATAACTCGACACGTAACCTCGGATTCCGAACACCCGAGTGGGGACGCGGACAGCGTCGCCAGTGCTCGAAGAGGGTCCTACCACGATAGCTGGCATCGCTCTAGTAGCTTGAAACCAACCAAGAAGGTGCATATCAATGCGCTTTGGCCTAATGGCCACCTTTCGTTGGTCCATAATGACAACAAGTCGTTGAGCGCCACGGATCGAAGTACTAGTCATGTTTCGCTTCTTGAGAGTTTGCGGAAAATCCAGCAACCTGTGGGCGTCTACGAATCTCAGCGGTACATGAATGTCGAGCGAGAACAGGGCATAGATGCGGAGCATGTATCGATACAGCTCGAACTACTGGCAGAGGCCGCTCTACCGTTGGTCGTGGAAACGAGTCTTGCGCTCAAGGAGGTTTTGGGATGGCTGAAGCGAGTGAACAAGCAGCGCTCAATATGGCGGGCGAAGATGCAAAAGGAAAAGGAACGGCAGATGCAAAATGATACAGCGGCGGCGTTGTTAGAGCGATTGAACATGCTGGACCAGACCCTCCAGGATTTCAAAACGTCACGGCGCTTCAAGACGATGGAGCCATACCTTCACCTATTTGACCCCTCCCACCCTCCCGATGAGGATATCGACTATAGGAAACTCCCTCATCGAGCCCTTTTCTGGGATTGTCTGGCGACATATCATCTCGTAAGTATCGTGACGCATGCAGATCACGTACCTGGGCTAATACCCTGGACCGCCTCCAGATCGAATATTCCTCGGCATTACGCGAAACAATGCGGAAGATGCAACGCCTAGACGCGGAGCGAAGTTGTGCGCGCCTTTGGTGGCCACGACTACCTCCTGTTCCTTTCTTTGGAAAGCAGGCAGAGGATGCCGGCGCCCACACGGATGACGCTGATGAGCATGCGGACGAGCTTGGAGACGGTTGGTAACGACTCTCCTCCTGTACTTCCTACCCCTCGACTGACACCTCGAATCTTCTCAGAGGATAGTTTGCATGAATACCAACATCTTACCGAGGTCAAGCGGCGCAATCCTGACGCCCAACCATACGGCACTCCATTTCTTGACTCCCTCCGATTTGTTGACAAGGGTTTCTCTTTCTTCACCAAGCGCGACTTCCTGTTCGCTGTCAAGGCGGGTTTGCTGACATGCCTCGTGGCTCTGCCGAGTGTGATCAGGAGCTCTGCCCATTTCTTCTACTATAACAGAGATGAGTAATGTTCTCAGCCGCAAAATCTCCCTTGGCTGACGTTTTTGTCCCCCCCCCTTACGTCTCTGGGTCATTATCATGAGTCAGATGACCCTGGCACTCTATGCTGGTGAAACTGCCGTCGCGTGGGTCTCTCGAGCACAGGGAACATTCTTCGGGTGCTTGGTTGGTATGGTGAGCGATGTTGGAGGATTTCCTCGTGGCAATATCTGACGTGATGTGTCTCGTATAGGTCATGTGGTATGTTGGATCTGGATCTGGACGTGGGAATGTTTACGGCCTCGCGGCGGTGTGCGCGGTCGGCTTTCCCATGCTGTTTATGATCAGAATACACTATCCCGCACCTCCCCTCTTGGTCATCATCTTCACCGTCTCCGCGGGGCTGGTTGTCGGCTATAGCTGGCTCAACGCAAGTCTGATACAGGCAACGAATGCTACATGGGGCTGGGACGTGGCATGGAGGCGTTTCGTTTCGGGTGAGTTGCGTGCTGCGAGACGGGGTGGCGTGTAAAGCTCATTCGTTTAAATGGCAGTCCTCATTGGCATCACCGCGGCATGGATCTTCGCGCAACTGCCGCCTACCGTTTCAGGTAAAGAGACGGTCCGAAAATCTTATGCCCGCATGATCTCGCAAATCGGCACGGTCTGGTGCGATATCATATCTGAAGCCAACGACGAGCATATGTCAGTGAACACCGAGCAGCATGTCATTCGAGACCGTGTCTTGGCTATGAAGCGGAAGCTAGCCAAGACGGGGATGAAGCATGAAGCGATCAAATTCGAGTTCAGCTTGAAAGGGAGGTGGCCGATTGAGAGGTATCAGGTGAGTCCAAGGGAAGTGTGCAACGTAACAAACTTCGCTAATGATCCTCGTCTTCACAAGGCGTTGCACGACGTCTGCGTGGATATGGTAGCTTTACTGTCGCAGATGCACCACGTTATGGCGGGAATGCCGTATCCCTGGCGACGTGCCTTGCTGGAACGAGTGAAATTATTGGACCATCGTTTCCTCGGGGAGTGTCTGGCGGTGATTAGTAAGTCCGGGACGGCCCGAGTTCGTCTCAGCGGTACTGAAGTCGGTTTCTACGTAGCGATGTGTTCGACTAGTTTGCGAGCTGGGACCCCTTTGCCGCAGATAACTCCTGGTCCTTTGGTGGAGAGGCTTGTGAGTGAGCCGTGTGAAGGGAAAACAGACCTTGACTGACGTGAGTTGAATAGCTCGAGAGGCACTATGGCGTAGCTGTCACTCTGGATTCGAATGAAACCAAGGAGATTCCTCATCATGTAACAAGTGACGTACTGAAGTCGGAAGAGTACCTTTCATACGCGCTGGGAGCGACGACGTGTTTCTCAATGTGAGAGGTCTGTGGGCATTCCGTACGGCTGCTGTATCTGACTTTCTTCCTTCAGCATTCGTCGGTTCGATAAGCTACTGTTGATCGTCAAGACTCTCGTAGGAGAAGATTATCATGTTGCGTTGAATATGCAGGAGAAGTTTGAGTAGGGTGGAAAGAGATACATGTGTGTATAATAAACTGTGAACCCAAGCATCGCATCTCCCTCATAGTACTTTGATAAAGCATTGTCCGGTCGTCAGAGATCAGACTCGCCCGCATAGAGGCCTTTGCGAGGCGAAGGACGAGGGAAGGCAAGGTCCAGCTCATTCCAAAATTCTTTTCAATTCGGATCAGAATTAATCATACATCAGTCTTTTATTCGTCGTTACAAGGGTCGTCATGTGGTTGAGAAAGTCCAATTCGATATCTGCTATGAGGTAATTCTGGTTGCTGGCCCCCCAAAAAAGAGAGGGGAGACCCCGCTCATGCATCAATCGTTACTGCTTTGACTCCATCTTTATCGATACAAACGACGTTGAAGTTGAATTGATAGGCCAGACCTGTTGCATTCCTGCATCAGTATCCTGTAATGCACATACGGCCCACGTCGACTCACGATGCTTAGCCTCATTCATGCACTTCTTCAACACTTCCAAAGCTTCCTCCTTGCCGATCCCTTCATACCAGTACTTGTCCATCGTACTCAACGAAACATAGATACCAAGACCTTGAGCGGTGTATGGGACTTCAGCCTTCGTTCCGTAGAGATCGATAAAGTATCTAAATTGAACATCGTTGCGTCAGGATATGTTGGAGCATGATTGTCGGAACAGGAAACAACTTACAGATGAGGAGCATCCTTGACGTGATCATAACCACCAAGAATGATGTTCACGGCATATGGTTTCCTAGATCTAATCGATTCTGCAAGAGTTCTTCGGATCCATGCTGATGCAGCTGGTGGAGAAAGCTCGTTGTTATTGCTGTTTGAAGGAGTGGAAGAGATGAAATGAGATTCGGTTCAAAAGGAGTGGGGAAGGAAAGGAGGTTTACCGGATGTGGTAGAGACGCATGTTTCGCTCGATGTAATCTGCTAAATTGTTCGTGTCACCTATGAGAAAGAGAGAGAGAAGAACACCCCGCCGTCAGTCTCTGACGGATGTGGCAGTGCATCGACGTAGTCAAAACACACCTGGTTCACCACCGAAAGTCATGGCGAGATGAGGACTAAGTTGACGAATCTATCACCACAAACACAAATCACTAAATATCAACACCATTACCAGCTCCTCCCTCGGAAAACCTGATCCACTCACCTTGTTCTCATCTGACTTCATCTTGATGATTGATCGACCTGCTGATTGGTCTGAAGCGAGCAGGACAAAGTCCTTACCTAAGGTAATCGATTGAGGAGGATTTACCGTCAGGTCCTTGAATGGGTCTAATGGTTCATGTAAGGGAATTGTCAGCCAGACATACCAGTGATACCGAAAGCGCACTCCATGATTGTGATTCAATGTCGACTATCGTTCGATGTTGATATATGTCGAGTGAAATGAATGTGAAGCGTTGTCAATGCCTTGAACACAACTGACGTTGAACGCGTGTCGTTCTTTTTGACACGTCATACTGTTTCATGGAAGGCAGCCATTGCTATGTTCTAAAGAACTACAGACTGCTGCCTTAGCCCTTACCATGAAAGATATGAATCACTGCACAACACCAGAGTCTTTCATCCTAGATCAGGAGCTGGCTTATGTTCCTTTCCACTTGCTAGACAAGTGACTGCGAGAGACCACCTCGAGACGAACTTGCTGTGATGTATGCGGGATCTGCGCAAGTCAATATCCCGACCTTTGCTTTTGCGTCGATTCCAGGGGAAAACCACCGAGAGAAGGTATTTTAACCCAATCCCTCTACCGCTTCCTCCGTCCACTCCCTTCCCCCCAAACCTCACTCGCCAACCTCTTTCCCGTCCCACTCCTCCCATCGACGTCCATCTCATCCTCATCCTCATCCTCATCCTCATCCTCATCCTCATCCTCTTCCTCATCCTCGATTTCACTCTCACTCTCCTCGTCCATCTCATCGTCCGAACCGACATCCTCTCGGCCATCTCCACCATCGTCGTCGATTGAGGGATCACCGACGCGGAGAAGACCAGATGGAATTGACCAGCCGGAGAGAATTGAGTCTTCTGAGCCGGTGTAAAGAGCTTGGGACTATTGGAATGAGGTTGTATTAGCTAGAGTTGAACGAGGTCATGTGGGCTGCAACTCACTTTGAAGTCATGATACATGCAACGAACAACATCCTTGTGACCATGCGCCGGTGACAATAAAAATGCAGACGCGTTGTATTCTCCAACGGTCGATCCCTTGATAGAGCGATGATGCATTAAAACGATGTCTCCGCTAGAGTGATCGCAACCAAGCCAATTAACCACCATCCCAATCCTTTCCTTCAAATAATACCACTCCGCACTCACTGATTATTCCCCACTCCAACCATTCCTACACCATCTTTAGCCACTCCCAGAGTTGGACAGACATCCACGATATATTCCACCTTTACACCTTTTGATCGCTTTAATTCTATTTCTTCCTCGGCCGTTCGAGTATGTTCATCATCGATGATCGAGTGAGTGTGAGGTGAGTTACTCGATCCGGTGGTAGTGGACAGGTAAAGTGGTTTAAACATATTTGTAGTATGTATTCGAGGGTTAATAAACTGAGCAACGATAATATCAGTGACTGGTCACTCGATGCGAACAATCACGACTCCCCAACCTACCTCCAAAGCTTCTTCCCCTCTACCCAACGACCAAGTTCCAACACTATTCATATCACTCCTAGCCCACACATTCACATTCATTACCCCTCCATTCCCACCTACGCTATACCACCCAGCCGTAGCGACGCTCCCATCCAAACCCTCCGTCGCCCAACATGCCTCATCTTCGTCGCTTTCCTTCACATCGGATAGAGCGACGAGACCGTCCGTGGAGCTGGAAAGTAGGAGAAGTGAGGGGATGGGTGTACCGCTGGTTATCGGGGACGTGCTAGGTAGAGAAAGACGGGATGTGGAAGGTAGGAAGGATAGGTGGGTGATGTCATCGGAATGAGTTTGAGTGTGAGTGTATATCGGTTCGGAAGGTCGACGGATGTCCCTATGATGGAGGTTGGGGTTCAGAGCGGTTGCAGGAATTTTGCAGGTATATAACTCACCAGTATAGAATATATGCATCTGATCCTACCAGCTCTGAGCCTGCTACGATCAGGTTTTCCCGTTGAGAGTAAGCTAGAGAGAGCAGTGGGAGTGGTTTACGAACGAACGCTAAAGGGCGTCGGGGAAGAAATTAGTTCATTGAAGTACGTGCAGCTCATTCCCACCCACCCTTTATCGTTTGACCTGGCCGTCTCGACCTCTCATCCCATCTAACGACACAAGCATCTTTCCCTGCTGTCCACAACTCTGATCCCATCCCACTTAACCCGCCATTCCCATCATTTTCCACCGCCGTAGCTAAGGCTGAGATATCCGCACGATGACCATCTCGAAATGTGTCGACGAGTTGTAATGTCTGGGCGTCAACGAGAGAGACGGTGGGTGAAGGGTGTGTGAGGACGAGGTGGGTGGATGACGAGTCGAGTGGGGAAATGGAGAAAATGTAGCCTTGTTTGAGGGACGATGACGTGACAGGATGGAGCTGGGGAATTGCGGATGGCATTGGTGGAGGTGCGATGAATGATGGTTGAATCCAGTGCACAATATGACAATAATCTTCAACACTTAACGTCAACATACATCTCTCAATCCAAACATTTCAGACCTCCGGCCAGTGTATTACGTAATTAGCCAACTCGGAGCCGTTACAACCTTCTACCGCTCTTGGAAATCAAATAACACAGCAAACGCCAATAGTGAGACACAATCAACATCATCTATCATCTAGCGAGAGTCTCTAGGTCAATCTTGTCTTGTAATATCCTGGCTTGCCTCATCTCTTGTGCTTATCCTCCGTCACATCTCACCCCGCCATCACCTCGCTTTTCGCCGACGAACAACCTCACTCGCGTCCGCAGCAACTTGACTTCCCTCCACGATGTACATCCACATATCAGCTTTCTCCATCTTTCTTGTCGCTGTCCTTGGTAAGCATCACTTTCAATGACTTCTGTCTCTTCACTAACCACCACTCCCAACTTCATCCAGCCATCTACTTCTATCGTCGTCGTCTCCTTCCTCTCTTCGCACCCTACCTTCCTTCCAGACTCACCGCTCGTTTAAGCAACTACGTCCCGCTTGAGAGTGTGAATTTTGCGGATCAAGTTAGAGCAGGAATGACTAGTTCGAATTTTGATGTAGAAGCTCAGAATATCGGTGAAGGAGGGGAAAGTAGGGTAGGGTTGGATGAGGAGGGAGTGGAGGAGGTTAGGAGGATTATGTAAGTGGAAGGAGAGAGGGGATGGGTTACAAAGATTGATATACTGATATTCTGATTTCTCTTCGTCGATTGTCTATGAATGCTTTGAATCATTGTAGGGCAATCGAACGTTGTAATTTCGATCAAGCGAGATTGATCAGGCATAATCGGATATTAGCCAAGAATGGGATCGCTCCAGATGGTGAGTATCCTTCCTTATTTCGACATCTTGGCGCGGAATCATTCCATTAGAGATATGGCCAAAAGAAGGTCTATCAAACAAAACCGAGATATGAGAAAACTTACACCTCTCTCCATCCTACTCCCTTTATTTCCCTTATATCAACAGGTACTCCAATGGTAAGCTTTCATCCACTCGTCTTCTATCACTCCTTCTCAACAACTGATCTCCCCCTTTGATCATATCACACAGGATCGTAAAGCCATAACTCGTCTCTAACAGGCGCTCAGCTAATTTATCCCGTCCTGTTCCCGTCCTGGTCCCATCCGCCTCGCCTCGCCTTTCGGAATGTTGGTACCACTTCTTCTTTATTTACATGTTCATGTTGTGATGTTAAAGCTCCATTTGTAAGGTGATTGATTCCATGGAAAATGCTCAATATGGTACTCAAGAGGTCGAAAAATGAACCCGTTAAATATCAAATCAACTAACGAATCAATGAGATATACAACGCACAAACACAGGCCAGAAGCCGGCTTCTCGGCCTATTTAGTCATGAGGAAGAAAGAACCTCTACAAATCCTTTTATCAACTCCGAATCTGTCCTCAATGTTTCTTTGTTCTTCAAACCAAGTAGATGTATCTATTCAAAACACTATGAATACGAATCACTCAATGACCTTAGCATCTAGAATCTAATCAAATCCACCCCAAAAGATCAATGTCAGCGATATAAGCTCCCGAAAGAGAGGATAACTCTTCTTTGACGAATATTCCCACCCACCTTCTTTCCGGTCTTTGCGATCATTCCCTTGACTTCATCTAATGGTGGGATAGTTGGACCCCAAATGATCGCTGATTGATCTTTCAGTGAGACTGAGAATGAATTGGCTGGTTGAAGGTTGTGAGGGCGGGTGGGGGATGTGGGATGAAAGGATGGGTAAGTGAGTGATAAGGGAAAAAGATGAGGAAAGAAATTCTCGTTAAGCAATTGGTTTCCCAAAAAAAAACAAGAAAAGAAAACCCTTCTATCATCATCATCATTCCTCAACACTCACGTTCAATGATATTCTTCTTTAAAACCCTTTCCACAGCTCCAGAACAAGATCCACAACTCATTCCTACTTCAAATTCATAATATGGTTTAATCGGATTAATGTTCTCATTCTCCTTTCCATCACCGGGAGGAGCTTTTATAGTTTGAGGATCGGAGGGTGTGGCCATGGTAGTAGGAGCAGGAGCTGTGAATGTTGGTGTAGGAATGGCTGTTTGAGTGGAAGATGTTGGATCCATTGGGATACCGTTCTGAGGATGATGGGATGATAGGGTTAGCTAAGAGAGAAGGGAGAAGGGAAGGAGTACTCACACTGGCTCCTACTGAGATAGTGGACATTATGGATTGAGGGTTGTCGGTGTATGTTTTGGAGGTGGTGATAGTGGTATAGTTGACAAGGAAGGAAGGACCTGTCTGACTCTTTGCTTGCTGGGTCTTTTGTGATAGTGATGACGTCAATAGTCGCTTGCAATAATTATGGAATTGGCAGAACTACATTTATCATTATTATTCAGTCGGAGATCGTTGGCGATCGAGGGCATGGTCGGATGAAATGCTACTACTCATGTTCAGGGCTTTAGGCTGATGTCAACATCGACTTCCAACAGGGATTCCCCATGTAATATCTATCTCATCGATAGGTAAACCATGATCAGTCATAAGCCCATAAACCCATTCCCACGCATCGTCACTTCGAGGAAGCAAAAAAATGCTCTCCCCTACTCCCGACACCTCAGGCTGATTTGTCGGGGTTTTGTCAAATGTTGCGAGGTACGACTCGGATGCTGGATGGCTGTGCTGGTCTTCCGCCTGTTTTTTTTTTGGGTACGGCCGGCAGAGGAGGTGGACGTGGAGAAAGGGAGGGAAGGGAGAGCTGGAAGGGGGGGAAATGGGAAATGGGGTCCCCGCGTGACGGGTGTAATGCCAAAATGGCCTTTCGATTCCCCTTCTCTCGATGACACATGACGGAGAGTCGTTGATGAGCAAGAAGGGGGAAACAAAAGATCGGGAGTGTAGACAGGTCAAAGGTCGAACGTGTGCTGGAAAGGGACGGAGGGGTTGCTTCTTAGGTTCTCAATATCGATTTGCAAAAGAACCCATACCCTATATCTAATATCCTTTATTCCTACTCGATCGATCCAACATTCCCTCCTTCCCATACCATCCACCTCACCCCCCCCCGTACCTCGCCCACAATGTCATCAACACCACCACTCACAGATACACATTCAACTTCATCTTCAACTAACATCCACATCATCTCCCTACCTCAACTCTCGGAGTTACAATCACCACGTTCATCCATCAAACGACTCCTCAGAAGAACGAGTGATATCGTTTCATCAGGAAGAGATGGATTCATACTCGATGACGATGATGACGATGTGGACGAAGATGTCGAAATCACCCAAGATACAGATGATGGGAAATCTAAAGATCCTTCGAATGAAAGGATGAGGACAGAATCAAAGATTTCAACCATTTCAGTTACCTCTACCACTCACTCTGAAGATATCGTGAAAGCTCTGATTGGTAATGCAGGGTATTTGATACCTGGTGAAGAGGAAGATGATAGAGATTGGAAGTATAGGAGATGGATGCCTACTATGGTGTTGTATGATGAAATTGGATTGAGGTGAGTGACTTTTTGGGTTAAATCAAAGGAGGGAGATAATGAATGATACGGGAGGAGATAAGGGAGGCGATGGGTTAACGATGTCACGCTTGACTCTGTGAAGTGGAGACGTTCTGCGATTCGGCGATTTCAGCGATGATTCGGTTTTGGGATCATATATAGATCTAAACACCATTCAACAGATATCATGAATTTGAACAAGAATCATCCACGAATCTCATCATCACCTACTAACTTCTCTCTTTCTCTCTCTCTCTTCCTTTACAGGATCTACGATAGGATCACTGCAGAAGCCACCGAGTATTATCTCTATAATGCGGAGCTTGAATTGTTCAAGCAGCATGGGAAAGAGATTGGATTGGCTATGGGATTTCCAGGTGGAGATGCTGAGAATGTAGATGAGATGGTTAGAAAGGGTTGGGATGTGGTTGAACTTGGAGCTGGGTGAGTTAGGAATAGAGTGCGAGGAGATGAAAGGATGAATATTGACTATGAGGTTCTTGTGTGTGTGTGCGTGTGTGTGCGTGTGTGTGCGTGTGTGTGCGTGTGTGTGTGTGAAAATCGTCGCAGGTCGTTGAAGAAAACGTCACATCTTTTGACTTCTCTCGCTTCTCTGATTCCACCAACGTCAAACACACCAATCACATACCTCCCACTCGATCTATCTCGACCTGAACTCGTTCGTACCCTCTCTCAATTAGAAGAGACGATTGGTTCATCGTTACAGGGTAAAGTACAATGTAAAGGTCTTTGGGGAGATTATGAACGAGGTTTGGAATTCGTACGACAAGGTGGATTGATGGAATTGAGAGAGGGAGAAAGTGAAGAGGAGGTGGGAAGTGAGGAAGAGGGAAGTGAAGAATTGGGGAATTCGATCAATTCGATCAAGTTGGGAACTGTCACTCCTTTGGATACTCCACCTGCGAGTGAAGATTCGGATGATGTGAAAGTGACATCGACGGGAAAGCTGGATGGTGATGCGAGACCTTTACATCTTCTTTTCCTTGGTTCAAGTTTGGGAAACTTTGATAGGGAAGGTGCGGTACCGTTTTTATCTTCATTGCCTCTACGACCTGGAAGAGGAGATACTCTTTTATTAGGATTAGACGGTCGACCTTCTGCTCAAGGCGTATTACCGGATGGAACACCTGATTTTTCCAAGGGCAAGGATAAGGTGGAAAGAGCCTACAACGATCATGGTGGAGTAACGAGAGAATTCATTATGCATGGATTGGAAGTCGCTGATGCTGAGTTGAGGGGATTGAGTTTGGACGACGCAAAGAAGGGAAAGGAAGGAAGGATTATCGAATTGGAGAAATGGGAGTATGCTGCTAGGTATAATGTGCCGATGGGTGAGTGGGGGTTAGATGTGGTTGAAAGTACGCATGATCAGGAAGGCTGAAGTGGCTGGTGTAGGTCGACACGAAGCGTATTACCGAAGTAAGGTGGACCAAACTATTCTCCTCGATCGGGAGGGTATCCATACTCCCAAGATCCAGATCGCCAAGGGAGAGTTGCTGAACATTGAATGGAGCTACAAGGTAAAAGAACAAAGAACAACTATCATTTGTAGGGTCACTCGTCTGATGGGATCTCCACTTACAGTATTCAATCGGCGAAGCTCAGGACCTCTTCGAGAGAGCAGGTCTCCGTCTTATCCAATCGTGGAAGGACCCAGGGTCTGAATACCGTCTGTATCTCCTTGAGAAGGCGCCATTCCAGTTCCCTCTATTGCCTACCCTGGGATCAAAGGTTATGCCTGCTGCTGGAGTTCGCGCAGAGAGAAAGGGAGAATGGGAATGTGTTCCGACCAAGGCTGAGTGGAGAGACTTGTGGAAGTTTTGGGATACGTGAGTGGAAAGATCTTGAAACCTGTAAGCTATATCCAGAGCTTACAAAGGTGAATGACCTTGCAGTGTCACCCTCGGAATGATCCCAGATGAATTGCTGCATCAACGACCGATCGATCTCAGGCATAAATGTAAGATTTACTTTCTCGGCTATTAAGGCGGCGACGGGAAGACTGATATCCGTTTTGCGGCTGCGTTAAGGTCTCTTCTACTTGGGCCATATGTGAGGCTTGATGTGTCTATAGCACCTGTCAGACTCTGACCCGCAACTCCCACTTCAACAGTCCTACCTTCTTGGACATCCACTTGACCAGGATATTGAAGGCGAAGCATACTGAGCCGGCGCACTACAAAGTAAGCCACGATGGACCAGCTCCCCTAAGCGAGCGAACGTCGAACCTAATCCCCTTTTGGAAATAGGACATCTTCGAGAGAGGCATCGATCCTCACGTCGACGACCCTACCCAGATCCACGTGAGGTTTATCTACCCTTAGGACCGGTGCTCTTGATGTGCTGACCCAACTCGACAAACCCCGCAGCCCCATTCAGAAGTTCCCAACCGTGACGAGGATTGGCCCACCCTTTCTGAGATCCTGGCTTTCCGGGACCGAGTTCGCGAGCGGTTGGTCGGAATCTACGATGAGGTGGATGCGGGAAGGATGAAGCTGTCCAGGAGGATGGGTCGAGTTTTGTTCATGGTATTTGAACACGAGGCTATGCATGCTGAGGTGAGTGAGATGATGGTGAGGTGAGGTGACGCTACGGAAGGTCAGCCTTACTGACGGAGATGATGACATCGCAGACCCTGTTGTACATGCTGCTTCAATCGTCTCTGACTCTCCCGCCACCTGGTTTCTCAGTACCGCAATGGTCATCACTCGCTGAACAATGGGAAGCTGAATTCTCACCTTCTAAAGTCATTACCTTCACACAACCCACCATCGTCGTTCTTGGACATGACGACAAGGAGTCCGAAGATCATCTGGTTGAGGGCGATGAATGGGAAAGTCATGAATTTGGATGGGACTGCGAACATGCGAAACAAAGCGTCGTGGTCAAACCTTTCAAGGTCGAGAGTCTACCTGTGACCAACCTGGATTACCTCTCATACATGAAAAAGGCCAAGATCACTGAGATACCAGCCTCATGGGTCGCCGATGGGGGATCCTACCTCCTTCGTACGCTCTACGGCTCGGTGCCGTTTTCCGTTGGCCAACATTGGCCACTCATGGCTTCCGGAGAAGAGCTACAGGCCTACGCCAAGTGGAAAGGTGGGAGATTGCCGACTGAGGCTGAACTGATCGCGTTGTGGTCGAGTGATGAGGGACCGAGACCAGCTGGGAGGGAGGCGAATGTCGGATTGAAACGATGGCATCCTGTTCCGTGAGTTGACATGTCTTTGAACAAGCGAGGGATAAAATACTTATGAATAACAAATGCGAAACAAAACAGACCAACAAACACTCGTCTCGACAGTAATGGAAGTCCTCTCTACGGACACAACGGTGGAGTCTGGGAATGGACGTCATCAGAGTTCGCAGGTTTGAAGGGGTACGAGCAATCTGAGGTTTACCCAGGATTCAGCTCTGACTTCTTTGATGGATTGCACAACGTCGTGGTGAGTGGTTCATAGGTTTGTACTCCTGATTCTTTTACTAATGTCCGTAAATCTCGATAGCTTGGCGGGTCGTTCGCCACAATCCCGAGGCTTGCAGCGAGATCATCGTGGAGGAATTTCTACCAGACGAGATATCGTTACGCTTGGATCGGAGGCAGAGTGGCTTTTGATGTATGATTACAAGGAAAGAAAAAGAACAAAGTCGACTTTGTAGTCGACGGGCGAAGCAGAAGTAGGTATCAGGACAATGAAAATGCATTTGTTGTATGTTTGCAGGAGTGGCGGAGTTCACCTGGGCCATTGCGTGATTACCTAATACAAAAAGGTGGTCGGGTCGAGTTGACATCTACAGTATCCCATCTCTACCGTTCATCTCTTACATTACAACATCATAACTTATACAGCGCATTTCCAATCGTGTAGGCCGACAGGAAAGCTAGTGAAAATGCAGGGTAAGTGTTTGCTCCTCCATCCATTCGGCTGTGGTCTCATTGTCATCTTTCCTCGGCCCTCTCCAGGCCTCGTCTCATATTCAGACGACTCGGACGATGAGCGTCGGCTGTCTCAACCAGTCACAGGACTCCCAACCAATGTATGTCTACATTCCAGATGATTTGCATCGCGGCATAGGAAAGAGAACGCGGATGATAAGGAAACGTTTCTTGCCCTTCTTTACACCACCTCATCTTATTCTCTCGGACTATCGGATCGTGGCGTGAGAATGGCTTTTCAGGGACCAAAAGCGGACATGACAACACGTAACATGGGAGGTGTGTGGTACTGGATGTCAGCTGATGTGGTGTTGACGCTGATGTCGTTGCACATCCCAGATCAACGGTTGAGATCCCCAGCTCCCACCGCCTCTTCGGGCAAAGTGACGACCAAAAAGCATCTAGCAGGCATACGGCTCAATACTAGGCCTTACATCTCCTCGCCATCCTCTTCCCGGTCAGAACAAGCCGTCGCATCGTCGTCTAAATTGTCTACCGACGAAAACAGCTCGGACCACACACGCGGTTCTCCACGGTCACCTGCGCACGCCGCTACATCATCGAACGGTAAAAGCAAGGACGTCAACACAAGTTGGGAAGGTTTGACAGATGACGAGATATTTAGACGGATAACATTGCCGAAGGAGATTGAGGGAAAGGTGGATTGGGGGATTCCTGCTGTGACGGACGAGGAGCCAGAGGAAGGGTTGAAGGTAGGTTGAACGTTTCTGTTGGAGCAGTATGATGGCTCCTTGGATTGACAAGGTCCAATCTTCATGCACTGTTATTCAATAGGTCAAAGTAGCGAATTTCCTTGAGATGAAGCAGGATCGCGGTATGCACATCAACACGACATTGTTATCGTCGACCGCGTTTGCGAATCCGCATATTTATGCGAAGCTGGTGAGTGTGAGTGAAAATAGAATAGCGTACCAATGACTGACACCTCGGTGGCAGGTCGAGTTTGTGGACATCGACGAGAGAGGCTCTGCGTTCCCTGGTGGCGGGTGGTTGACGAGGAGGGGGTTGGAAGACAGGGTACCAGATTGGGGAAAGGCAGCGATTGGTGGGTTTTGCACATGGGTATTTCGACATCAGCGTCTGACCTGTGTGTCTCTTCTCGGCTCCAGCGGACTTGCAAAAATCAGCAGCGGCAGCGGTGAAGGCGTCACAGGTTCCCGGTCAACGATCGAACATCGCTTTTACGTCCGGAGCCTCTCGCACGGATAGGGATCAAGGACACCCGAGGCGAATGGAAAGTGGGAGAAGTGATAGGATGGGTGGAAGTAGGGATGCACGGCTGCGACATGGGGAGAGTAGTAGAGATAGGCGGACCAAATGGGACAAATAAATCATGGGAATATATCAGATATGACGTCAGATCTGGTCGAAGTTGACTTTCCCATTCAACTTACTTATCCCTCACACACACTATGCTTTCAGCATCTACATCATGAAGTCGCTCTCATGATCCGTCACGAACATTCTCTGAGCATCTAAACTACTGTCGGACAGCTTTACCATGCTCCCTCGTTCGTTCATCATGCTGAGAAACTTACCTCGCGGACGACATCTGATACGACCGCGTTCACTCGGAATATTGGAAAGGTGTTCTCCGCGATTCCCACCGATACGGCCATCAGGCAGAAGCTCATGCAGCTCTAGGTGGTCCATTATGATTGATAGAGCAAGCACGAATGCAGGTGGAATACGTTGTCTTACAACGGACGCTACAGGATCGACTGGCGAAGGCTCGACTGAGCAAGTGACCCTGAATGAGGTGAGCTGGTCTGCACGAGGAAGTTAGAAATCAACCGTGTACTTAAAGGCTCTTCTCGTCGTCGATACTCCGATAGGCCAACAGGAAACAAGGAACATTCTACATATCCAATGTCATTCCAGTGAAACTGGGCCGCTTCGAGTAGGTTCTTCTCAGCTTGATCAGCTCTTTGGCGTGAATCTTATCTTCCTGTGTTATATCGTTCAGCTTCCGTCCGCTCTTAGCGTCCTTGAGAGAAGAGACCCTCCTTGAACAGCTGGAAACTATCGCATCAGATGTAGCTGAGGGAGAGGAGGGAAAGAGGTGGGATTGGCAGGTTGAGGGTTGGGAGATTGCGTGAGTGGCGTCGTGAGGATGTTGCGAGGTCGGCAGGAGGTGTGCTGATGATTCCGCCGCACAACACTTCCACCATCGATTGTTACAGCCGCAAGAACGGGTAAGTCAGATCTGTTGCAGTTGACGTAATATCCACAACTTATGTCGTCACATCACAGCGGGGTATTCCTTGACTTCTCATACATCCCACCACCCTCAACACCCGAGGCCATCTCCACACCCGCGCCTACGAACGCAATAACGACCACTCCATCCCATACTAAATCCCAAGGATACCTCCTTATGCTTCTTTCAACCGCTGCTCAGAGACGCGGTGGTTTCCCATCATGGCTCGGAAACTGGTACGGCAACGCAATCTCCTCCCCACCTCCCAAAGATGGCGGTGGGTTGGCGCAGTCTGGTGCAAGTAAAGTGCCAGGTAACTTGGATGATGTTGACACCACAACGCCAACCGATACGAAGGAAGGGGAGGCCAGAACAATCGATTGGATAACTGCCAGAATGGCAAAGGAGGAAACGGCTCAAGGTACAGAAATTAGGGATGGAGATGGGAGAAGGTTCACCAGTAAGGTTGGCGCATTGGGGAACGGGAGATGTTGGATTGTTCGCGGTAGACAATGGACCGAAGTGAGTTAGGATTTGAAGATCGAAAGTTGTAACACGCTAACGTTGTGGGTTGCAAAAGGATATGAATCGATTCCCATCCTCAAGACTAAGGGTTGAATTTGATGGACCTGATGTATCGCAGGAAGTTTTATATGAGCTTTTTAGAGTAAGCATGGACGACCATAGCCAAACACCTAATCTCCTGGCTGATTCTCCTTCTTTGCTCAGCCTTATGGCCGACTCCGAGATATTCAACCTCCAACACCCGTTCCTGCTGGAACATTGCGATATGCTGTAGTTTCATTCTCCAGACTCTCGGCAGCAACGATTGCCATCAACACCGTCAGTGGCATCTATCCTTAGCTACCTCTTACTCTGAAACTGAACCTTACTCTGCAATTTCAGCTCCACGGCTACTCCACGGCTACCAATACCAAAGACTTCACGACGTCACGCGACCCGACGATGACTGAAAAGGCGATAGCAAGGACTCGTCTGAGAATCTTTTACGAGGCCCCGCTTCAGGCGCATGCCGTTCGGGATTGGATCAGCAGTCATCCAAGGATCGTGCTACCCGTGGGTGAGTAGAGTGGACTGAACGATCATTTGTCGATGTCGTACTGATATGGCATCTACTACACAGCCGCCTTCCTCCTTGGCAGCTTGTCATATACCGTGAGTTGGCTGACCATATTAAGAGGTCAATCTTGTTCACCTTCATCCCCACAGTTCTTTGACCCCATTCGAGCCTTCTTCGTACGAGCCAAGGTTGAAGGCATCTGGCATCTTGAAGGATACCCAATCATCAAGTGGCTGCGATCGAAAGTCAATTCGACAGGCTTCTCCTTCAGTTCCTTCGCGAAGGGCGAAGGTGATGCAGAAGCGGACGGTCAGGTAGGGAAAGACGCATGGAAGGATAGGGTAGAGGCAGAGAAATCGGTCGTTGGATGGCTCAAGGAATCTCCTGGTACGCTTATTCTTCATCTAGGGACAGATACATCATACTTACAGTTTAATTCTCGGCCATAGTAACTTTTATCACCGTCACGGGTCCACCAGGTTCGGGAAAGATAGCAATGGTATCTAGGGCACTAGCGTCCCAGAACAAGTAAGACAACCTGTTGTTGTACTTCGATCAACTCCCTGCTAACAGAAACTGACATTGCAGACAAGCACTCGTCATCGATTGTGCAGAGGTTGCACGGGCAAAGACTGATGTCACACTCGTCAACGAGCTTGCCAACCAGACCGGTGCGCATCATTTAACTCATGAGCACAGGTGGATACTTACAACTGTAAGGCTACAGGCTACTGGCCTGTCTTCTCGTTCCTGTCATCTATCAACGGTCTCATCGACCTAGCGAGTCTTGGTCTCATAGGTCAGAAAGGTGAGGACTGCGCAGTGATGCAGGCAAATTGCAACCTCCGCTCATGCCACTCTATTTGCAGCCGGCTTCTCTACGCCTGTCGATCAGCAACTTAAGCAGATCCTGGAGGTAGTAGCCACTGCTTTGAAGGACACCTCCAAAGCGAATCAAGACGCGCTCAAGAGTCACGCCGAATGCGAAAAGGAGCGGGCTGCCGCCGAACGTGGAGAAGCAGAACGAGCGGAACTGATCAGGAGAGGTGGCTGGCATGATGGCCGACTTGATTGCGTCGCCGGCAATGGAGTGATGTCCGAACTTGGATTCGGTATTGAGGCATTGCGCGAGTCCGATTACGTGACAGCTTCTTCTCAGGCGGATGACAGTGAGGTAGCGACCCTAGGGAAAACGACGGCTAAGCCAGCTCGAAGGGGCGAGGAATATTTAGACAACGAGAGAGACTTCATCGCCTCTCTACCGGTTCTGGTCCTCAACAACTTTACGATGAAGGCGTCACGAAATACCGAGCTGTGGAACGTGTTGGCTGAATGGGGTGCCGGCTTAGTGGAGAGCAGGGTGAGCATCGGGTTAGGATTTCTAAGTATGACCCACTTAACAGTGCCTGCCAAAAGATCGCCCATGTCATCGTCGTCTGCGATTCCACCAGTTCTTCGAAAGCGCTCACTAGAGGTAATTATGTTCTGCGATGCATGGTTCACGACTGCTCACTGACGCTTAACTACTCGCATCCCAGCACTTCCCACGAAACCGCTCAATGCCATCAGCTTGGCAGATGCCAACCCAGAGAATAGTATGGCATTTGTACGAGACAAGCTGGGTTCGACCGACCTGTCAGTTCTGTCAACAGAGGAAGTGGAGCTGGTGGGCAAGCTTGGAGGTCGAATGGTGGATCTGGAAACGGTAAGGAACGCCTCATGATCAAGAAGCCACGGGGTTGCTGAATTTCGCATGTTATACCCAGCTCGTATACAAGGTCCGGACAGGAATGACTGTACGCGACGCTGTTGAGGACATTGTCAACCGTAACGTCGTTGAACTCCGCAAGCAAGCCTTTGGTGACGATGCTGAGGATGCAAAGAGCTTGCCATGGACGAGAAGCCAGGCGTGGAAGATTGTTCAGCTGCTGGCCAAGAATGAACAGGTGAGGATGGACTGTCAAGCCATGATGTTATGGCGTCCATACTAAAGCTCTACGGTCTGCAGACGTCTTACGCAAACCTCTTACAAGACTTCCCCTTCAAGGGTCAGGAAGCACAACTCAAGGCTTTGGAGGAGCACGATATGATTGTAGTGTCATACATAGATGGTAAGCCTGAATCTCCATGACAGACTCCTCACGTATCCCTGATTGCAGACCACCCTATAGGCCGGCCTTCTAACATCCGACCTGGCAAGCCCGTCTTCCGATATGCCTTCCAGCGACTGGTCGCCGACCCCATCTTCGCGGCATCTTCACAAATCGAGTATGACAACGCTATCATTGCAAAGTTGGAGTCAGACATCAAGGCATATGAGAGCGAGCTGCTACAACTCAAGGAGATCAGCGCTTCCGAGGGCAGCGGACTTTGGTCTGTCGTAACGTTGGGAATGGGACCCAGTGGAGCCGCGAGTGAAAGGGCGAAGACGCTGTTTACGAAGATGGCCAAGGCGGTCGAGAAGGTGGCCAAGTTGGAGAAGGAGGTGGAAAGCTCTAAGAAGCTGTTGTCTGTGGGCGCATGATATGGGTTAGGGCATAGGAGGACTCTCGATAGCTATCATCACCGTTTCCCAACGCTACCGAGACACTGGTCCAGCGGATAGACATCCGCGGAATGTGCTAAAGTGGAGGTGATTGATAAATAAATTAGTTGCAACTCAAAAGTCAACTACAACCACTTGTATCATCATCATCATGTCATCGTGTATCCCACCCGCACCACCCACAGTTGAACGTACGCCGTCTTCATCTGCACCATCCACTACCAGCAAACCGCGACGTCGGTTTGTCGGTTCTTCGACTCGTCCGTCCCGCGGCGGAGGTCCAAAACGTACTGGTGTAGTGCCGAATGCTATTCCCGAGGACATCTTGAACAATGAAGAGTTGAATGAAGCTGTCAAGGGTGCCTTTCTTCTTGATAATTCTCTTTCACAAGTATAACCCGCTTATCACTCTGCTCCACCATTCAGCTTTGCCCTCCAACTACTCGTTCGAAATCCACAAAACCATCCATCAACTCCTTCTCTACCGAATCAAAACCGTAGCTCTCCAACTGCCCGAAGGTTTATTGATATACGGGCCGATAATCGCTGATATCCTTGAATCATTCACTTCCGTTCAACCACTCCTACTCGCCGACGTCACTTATGGAGCTTGTTGTATTGATGATTATACGGCGAAGAGTATGGGCGCGGAGATGATTGTCCATTACGGGCATAGTTGTTTGAGTGAGTTCAGAATATTTTCCCAATATCTTTGCTGTTGCATCGTCATCGGGAGATCCGAACTGACTTCAACCACAACTTCTTCACTTTCAGTCCCCGTATCCCAAACAACTCTTCGAACACTCTATGTCTTCGTTGAAATCTTAATCGATCCACTCCATCTTTCCCTTTCAATACGACGGAATTTCCCTTCGTCAAGGAACGCATTTCGACGTGCCATACTATCATCAACTACCGAGGGCAAGAGTGAGAGTGGAAAAGAAACCGGGGCCAAGCTTCAAATTGGATTAGAAGAACAACCATCCGTGGAAGGGAAGGCCAATGATGACGATGATGAGAAACCAACGAGACTAGCTTTGGTTTCTACCATTCAGTTCATCTCAGCAGTTCAAGACCTTCGAGATGCTTTATCGCAGTCCCTCCCACCTATATCCGATCCCAACACAAAATCCCCTTCCTCTCCTTCCACCGCAGTGGAAACCACTTCACAACCTCACACCCAATCCACACTCCTCCGCGCACGAGCCGAAGAGATCGGTGTTTGGAGAGGCAAATACGACGTTCTCGTCCCTCAAGTCAGACCACTATCACCTGGTGAGGTGTTAGGATGTACAGCGCCGAAATTAGATGATGGAGTTGACGCTTTGATGTGAGTGTACCGTTCTCCTTTATCTAATCCATACTGATGCTGCTCATTTTCCTTACTAAGCTATATCGGAGATGGAAGGTTCCATTTGGAATCAATTATGATTGCGAATCCTTCTATCCCAGCCTTCCGATACGATCCATATGACAAAAAGTTTACAAGGGAGGGGTATAATCATGATGAGATGAGGAAGTTGAGGGGAGAGAGTGTGATGAAAGCCAGAGGGAATTTGAGTCTACAAAGGAGAGCCGAGGAGACGGAATCCGAGGAGTCGCTGGATGGGAACGAGGGCGCTGGAGGCTGGGCGGTGATATTGGGAACGCTGGGAAGACAGGGTAGTTTGAGTGTATTGAATGTGAGTAACGCCGATTGCCTTTAAGTCTACTATCTCGTTGAACTTTCGTCATGTCCCCACAGACTATCAAACAATCCCTACCTCGTTCTCTCTACCCCCCATTCCTCCTCCTACTATCCGAACTTTCACCACAGAAGCTCGACCTCCTCCCAATATCGCAGCTTTCAACTTTCGTTCAAACCTCATGTCCCCGTTTGAGCATCGACTGGGGATACGCATTCTCTCGACCGCTCCTAAGTCCTTACGAGGCGAGCGTGGCGATTGGAAGAGCAAAGGGATGGCAAGGGCTGGATGATGGAGATGACGACAAGTTGCAGTCGTATCCTATGGACTTTTACAGCGTAAGTTGGGTGAACTGGAAGTATGGCATCTGAATGCTGATCAAACCCGTGGGTTTATAGGATGACTCCCTTGGTCCTTGGACACCACGTCATGGTATGGGTCGGCCAGTAAGGCCAGTCCGAGCGACGTGATCTTGTCATATCATGTATAGCATTGCATGCTCATTCGATAATTCATCTGGCAACTTGAGAATTACAATTGACATGTCAAGGCGGTCCATGACTAGCTATACCGACTTGCCGCTTGGATATAAAACTGTTGGTATTGACCGAGATGTAGGAGTGATGTATTATGATGACAATATTGTTTCCCCCCCGGTTCTAATTCTCGCGGGAAAGATACAACTCAGGCCCTATCTGTGAATACAACCGAAATGAAGAAAAGAAGTTGAATGTTCATGCCATGCTCTCGTTAGGTGGCTTGAGGTCTGCAGAAAACTATGATGACAAGTTCAGGTCAGAAAATTGGATACGCTGTGAGCAGATTGTGTATACGTACTGCCTTGGCGGCCGGTTCACAATGTTGGCCTCCAGCCTCTCTATCAATAGCGTAACATATGAAGAGGGAGTCGGATCTGTAAACATAGCTAGGGTTAGTATTAATCCAGGTCCAGCGGCTCGGAGTTCCAACTCACGCGTCGCTGAGTACTCCCGCTCCAGCTCGAAAAGCAAGAAAGGGAACAAAAGCGCATAACAAAGCGGTGAGCGGGGCATGGGTGGGTGCTCCAAGGGCATGCACGGCGAACAAATAGCCGGCCATTGCAGTGAGCAAAGCGAGTGTCGTTGAACAGAGTGTGAGGAGGAGCTTGATCAGCGTGTCTGTGGTCGACATTCAAAGTCAGCTGCCATTGGCCCGAATGCGCCTTCTCATTCTCATACTCACAATCCAGCAACCTTCCCGCACCCCCTTTCCGCTTTCCAGCCAACCTTACGGCACGTTTTGCGCTAGGCCAGAATGGCTCTCCTGTAATGCCAACATACACCGATGCGTAGCCATTCAATTGGTCCAGAATGCTAGCGACGGCAGTGAACAATGGGGTGAGGGCGGTCAAGAACAAGAGTGGACCTGGAAGCACATTGGCGCGGGGATGAACGATCTTGCAAAAAATAGACCAAATTTCAGCGATAGATTCCGTCGTTATTGCAGGAAGTAAACGCAACTTACTCTTCGAGCTCGTGCTGCCAACTGCCCAACTATGCGTAGCACGGCAACAATAAGCCCGCTAATGCAGACGCTGCCCAAGCTTGGTCCAGTCGCACGATGCAGCGCCGATACCGTCGTATCTAGCACAGGTCGTCGATCGGCATCTTCTCTAGATTTGGGAAGGTCGATCCGTTAGTGTTACATGATCAACGCGCAGGACGATGTAAGTGGCAACCACCTCCTCACCTGTGGAAGTACCAATCACCCACGACAGCAGCTACGACTACCCTTCCTACACCACGAACGACAGCCCATGTCCATAGCCAACAAACCACCACAATAATGGCAAGGAGATCCGCATACGGTCTGACATGCCATATGTAGGTATTCTCGCGACTAAACAGATGGACATGCGCAAGATGAGCATTATCATTTTTGTACACGGCGAGAAAACGGCACTCACGGGTGACGATAATACCCAATCAGTAGTAATCGTAACAATAGCGTGAGGTACGGCAAGCTCAACAAAGCCAACGCCGCTAGTAGGATTGGCTGTAGCAATAAAAGCGGCGGATGATCGAGCAAGAACCCCGCCGAGAGCTTTGAGAAGATCCGAGACTCATTTCAGCCTTCCGATCCTGACATCATCGCCCTTTCGCGCGTAACTCACCTCCACAACCCCTACCGTCCTATCCAGCCTCTCCCTTCTCATCCAAACCATCCTCCCGAACAGAACCGCCAATAGGAGAGGTATCAATGAGAACACCCTCAACGCGGTTGTTGACCACCATCCGGACATGGCAGGGTTGATTGTATCCTCAGGTAATGGAACCGTCTCGAAAGAAGCTACAAACCCCCACCATGAACAGAGAAAAAGGAGGAACGGGACGGCAATTGCTGTTCCCTGAGGACGATGAGAACGAAAATCAAGGAATTAGTAGATTGCAAAGGAGGTGGGGTATGACCATGAGCGACTCTCACCGTGATGACAGGTCTCACAGCTTTCTTCAGCAAGAACAAGAAACCGATCGGTAATACCACAGCTATCCCGGTTAGAACAGCCAAGAGAGGTATCGTATGTAAGAGAGTCGAAAATGGAGTTCGGTACGGTTGGGTCGGTGGTGCGGAAGGTGGACTTGGTGCAGGCTATGAGATGTCAGAATCAATGTCAGCGGAAGTCGTCCCTCAGCCTCCTCCCAGTATTCCCTCTCCAACGACCAAGGAGAGAATGATTCCATCAAAACTCACGTCTGTTGCACCCCAAACGAAACATAATCCAATGATGATTCCTAATACACTCGTCAACCATAAAGCCAAAAATCCAGCATCTGTTGCGTTTTTTTTTCGAAACAATGGAGAAAAGATTCAGTTACAAACAAACTCCAAACACCCTCTCCAAAATACCACCAATCGCTAACACCGAAACTCACCTTTATACCTCGCAACTCCACCTTCACTCCTCAATTCTCCCCATACTCCCAATCGTCCCTTGAATACTTCCAATCGTCTCGGAATCTCTCCTAACCCCGACATCAAAGTATCTCTCATCCCATCTTCTCCATCTGAAATAACGATTTCTCTTCCTAATCCACCTATCCCAAGTTGATTTGTCCCGTTTCTGTTTCCTTTCCCTTTCCCATGAACGTTTTGATGTTGATGTTCATTTAAAGAAGAAGAGAAATAGTCAGGTGGATCTAAATCGTCACCATATTCTCCATCCTCTTCTTCGTCATCTGAATCGAAATTCCTTTTAGATCTGATGATTGATCGATGATTTGATTTTGATTTGGAAGAACGAGGACTAGGAGAAGGTGGATCGGAAGGTTTAGATCCATCCTGTTCTGAATCTTCATCTTCATCTACATCTTGATCTTCTAGATATCCACGCGGTGGTGAAGATGAACCTGAAGAAGAAGTTGAAGATGGTGGAAATATTGAGAAATGAGTTAACCATCCTTTTCCTGGTGGTCTTTGAGTCGATGAAATTCGATTGGATTTGTCCATTTGGTGATTATGACCATCATGATATTGAGATTGAGATTGAGATTGAGATTGATGATGAGAACGATGTGATCGATGATATCGAGAATGATTTCGTTTCTCCTTCTCTTTCTCCTTTCCCTTTCCCTTATCGTTATCCCCTATCACGTCTCCCTCATCATCATCCACCATAAATAACAAACCCGATGCATTAGGTAAAGTCATTCCGCTCATCCCTTGCTCATCTTCATCCGCTTGAGATCCATCCAATTGAGGTAACGATGCTTCCGAGGATGTAGATCGATGATGTTGAGGTGGAGAAGTGGTATATGGATCCGGGAGCTCTGAGTGGAATAACTGGTAAGGGAGGGGAAGTGAAAGGAAACAAAGGGTGTATTGCATTATCAGTCTTGTGAATATTCTTTACTTACTCGACTACCACAACTTCCCAGCCGTCGACTTACAGGTGTCTCTACATCATCCAAAGAAGGACGTGTTGATATCCCGACGTTCCCGGATAAGAAACGACTAGCGTACGTGGAGAAGTTGGGTGGTTGAGGGTGCGGTGATTGTTGTGAAGTCATGATTTGACGAATGTGCTATTCGCTGTGATTGATCTACATGGAGTTGGAGGAGAGATAGAATGCTGGTGGGAGTTGTTATATGGTGATGGAGGTGGAAATGATGTTGATGATGGTAATGATGATGATGTTGATGATGTGATTCCCCATCTGCGGTCCATGACCGTCGGAAGTGACGATGACTATCTCCTTATCAGTGTCACGGGCGGGAGTGGCGGTGGCGGTGGCGAATCCCGGCCCCGGAGAATGAATGACGTGGCATTGACATTCCGGGTCGCCCAGGCCCAGGCCCAGGCCCAGGCCCAGTGGTCACTCACCTCAACCCACCCACCATTAACCTCCTCCTCCCCATCCACCCCAACACCACACATCACCATGCAACCACACATTCTAGACACCCACAACATATCAGATCGTCCATCGCAAAATCCACACGTCTATGGCATTTTATACCAATACAACCTAGACACACCTGAAAAAGCGCTTCGGTACTTTGAATCAACTTCATTCAACGATCCTCAATCTCAGAATTTCTATCTCAATTTACAAACCTCCGATAGAGATCCGGACATTTATACGTTTGATTCTTACCTTTTGGATCTAGAGAATACGATTGGATATAGGTATATCGTTGATGAGAAATCTTCAAGATTACCTTTATGGATCATTCACAAACAACTTAAACTCAAACCTACCGATTCATGGGAATTAGTAGCTGTGTATTCGATATTGAATGGAATCGTTTGGCAAGCTCCGAATATACATGATCTAGTTCAAAGTAGATTGGTGAGTCAGAAAGAATCGTATAATCCTTGTGACGACAACGAAAGTTGAACCAACCCATCCCACTCTTACATCCAGCTCGACTCAATAACTCTCCTCCAATCATCACTCTCAAACATCACTTCCCACCTTCCAAGGGCTTCAAATCGGTTACAAGAACATTGGACTTCATTACCAGCTGAAGTCGTCGGTGCCGCATCTGGGTCGGGATCTGGGTTTGGAGTTGGAGCTGATGGAATCAAACCACTAGTTGACGAAGAGAAAGAAAGCGGTTCTAATTTGAATGTAGTTGAAACGGTCAAGGAGGATGATCAATCTCAAACACCTTCAACAAGTGCTATAACAAATACGCAAATAGAACAATCAGCCACGACGACTACAACAACAGCCGATAAATCCAAACGAACAAAACGAAAACGTAACATCCTCCCTGATGCTCCCAATTTCGCATTACAAACCGCCTTGTCTCTCGGTAAACAGATGAGATTGGATATGATATCGAACAGATGGAATGATGGTGATACCGGGGTTGGTGTTGGGAAGGGTGAGGAGGATAAACTACGTTGGGGAATGACAAAGGAAGAGGAAGAAGCTGAGGAGTTGATGAATGGTGGAACGGGGAAGAGGAGGAGTACGATGATCATCACGAGGTGATTTCACCCCCCCCCCTCATGGGGGTGTTTTGGGTAGGATTTTTGACGATATTGTTCATGACATTTAATGAGAACAAAACCTCCATGTAACAATTAATTTGGCACATCAAACTTGACCTCGCTACATGCCTAGATTACCACTTGACGGGCAACCTTGAAATCTTCAGACCACTCTTTCCCTTCCGCTCTCATCGAAATCAATACCCCTGCTTCTAACGATCTCCTTCCTCTCTTCCTCGGCTCCTTCCACGACGCCTTTGAACCAACCAGACACGATATGATCCTCTTCCGTCCTTTCTTCTCCAGGTCCAGAAGATCCTGAACTGGACGATAAAGCAGGTGCGTAGATTCGTTGAGTCGGAAGGACAGATGAGGTATATTGTCTCATCTTTGAGGTAAATTCTTCCATCTGCGAATATAAAAATATCGTCAGCCCCAGCTGTCAAAATATCAATGAAGCGGTTAACATACGTTCTGAACACCCAACAATCGAGCGGTTCCTATGCTGATTACCGCGGCGCTACCTGTGACGATTGCCGTCGCTATTGCAAAAGCTTTAATAGCATAAAGAGGAGATATCGGTTCTTCTACCTCTCCTTCAGCGAGGGTAGATTCTGCCATTTCCAACTCCGCAGCTGAACCGTAGTGTTCCTTTGGAGTCGCATTAGAGGCCTTTAAATCCGTCCTCGGTTTGACGATAGGTCTTGGTGCCATCGCAGGCCTGCTCATCCCTCGATTTGAAAGGAATTGGAATCTAGAAGCTGTTGAACGTTGTCTGGCTCTTAGACCTGGAAGAACAGCTATAGTGGCCCCTGCTGTGAATGCGAGCTTTGAAAAGGAGGTGTGGGTTAGCTCGCTGTACTGGAAATGGTTGGAGGATGGAAGGACTCACGGCGGCGATGGTTGAGATGAGAACGACTTTACCCATACTCGGACGAGGGTCGTTTTCGTTTCGAGAGAAGGGTTTGAGATCATCAGTCTCTGTATGAGACGTTGACAGTGGTAGGGAAGTGAGTGTTGTGCTCATGTTGTTCCTTTTCGACGTTGTTGAAGGCGAGTAAATTATTATAGGATCAACTGAATGAAGGTAGAAAGTGAAATAACTTGGAAAGCCACGTGAGCTGGTGGATCGAGATTCGATGAGGACGATGGATGACTGACCAGGAATATAATGTTAGGCATTCTGAATATCCCGAAACCAAGAATGCCTCCAGTCCCACCCAAAGACAAGGACAAGCAGGTAGGAACCACCACCACAGGCTACATCGCCTCCCTCGCCAACTCTCACGTAGACCCCCTCCCTATCGACTCCTTCTACATCTCCATCCAAATCCCAACCCATCCAAACGACGCCGTCTCATTCTTCCAGAAATGTTTACCACACCCAGAGGAATTCATCGCACGGGCATGCTCGATAATCGATACTCATTTGTATGGAAAGTACCACCTCTCAAGGCGTAGTAGTTCCGTCTGTGTCAACCTCCACGAGTTCGATGGGCTGGCTCATACTTCCGACTCGGTCATCCACCTATCCCTTCCATGGATTGGGTCCCATGCATCACGGAGTGACGTACCCTCTGCAACATACGAATTCAATGGAGTAATCCTCCATGAGCTCGTCCACGTCCTGCAGTTCGATGGAGGTGGAACGGCACCATGGTGGTGGATCGAGGGGCTGGCGGACTACGTGCGTCTTAGAGGTGGTTTGGGAGCGACACATTGGAAGAAAGAAGGAGAAGGCGGAGGATGGGAGGATGGTTATGACACTACCGCTGTATTCTTCAATTGGATACAAAGAGAGCTGGGAGATGTATTGCAAGAGATCAATGCGAGGTTGGAGACAAGGAAATGGGATGATGGATGGTGGCAGGAGATAACGGGTTCTTCGATCCAGGCCCTTTGGAAGACCTACAAAAAGAAGACTACGAAAGGAGGGGAAGATACTACACCGCCTGCAGTACCAACTGAAGGCGTACTCAAGGTCTTTCTAGCAATCTCACCATGATAGATCACCACAACATCTACATAAATTTACTACATTCACCACATGAACCTCTGCCATCCCTCCCAACCTGGCCATTCAAACTTCACCGTCAAGAACAACCACATTGTCGCGATGTTAATGAGTATATTGAATGCCAGTTCGAGATGAAGCCAGGAAGGTGTCCAACCTCTTGCGGAGGGACGAGTCGTCGTTCGTTCAGGGAGAGGGCAATGTAGTCGAAGGAGGATGTATGGGACGATGAAGTATCGCGGTTCGATCAGGGGAGTGGAGATGAGGACGATAGATGTTGCTCCTATAAACGCAATAATCCAAAATAGTGTCTGCGAACGACCTGGTCGTCCATCCATTCATCAATACCCTCTTCTGCACCCCACTCTGGCAAAAATCAATCAAAATGAAATCGACTCTCACCAATCTTCCATAACCAAGCCCAGCCACAAACCAAATACCCAGGGACGAAAGCATACCTAGCCATTGGGTATCGTTTAAATATCCATCTCCAGATGTAGAAGAAGTAATGTCGATTATCAGCAAGTAGGAAAGGATGTTCGATGCTGTATGTCGAAAGGAATCGTTGAGAAAAATTACCGTCTCTAGTTTTCAAAAAAAAGAGAAGAAAATTCGTATCTCACGTTTGATATCGAACAGCTATTATCATCCCACCCAACACCCCAAGTGAGACTACCATCCTCCCAACGGTTCCCAAACCCATCTTCAAAGTCCCCTTGACGGCTTTTCCAATCCCTTCATTCAGAAGAACAGGCCATCCGAAGATCGTAGAGAATGCTAGGAAATAAAACAGTTGAGGTGTATGGATTGTTGCTATGTGATGTTGTTGATGACCTAATTTTCCGAATTCAAGATCATGGGTTTGTCTTTCATAAGATTCTGTGTATTCAACCCGAACCGGGTGATAAGGAAGGGAAGGGAACATACCAAGTACGATCCCACCATTCCAAAGGATGAATAACCCGAATATTATAGGAACAGGTGCATACCAACCAAAGATCTTCAGACTCGGTATCGGATCTTGTAAAACCTTTAATGGAGTGATCCAAAGTGATCGAAACAGTTGAGCTAAACAAGAAGGAAAAAAAGAAAACGAAAAAACGCCATTCCCAAGAACATCAGCTTTTAATTTGGTCCATATCTCTCGTTTCAGAGAGAAAAACCCGAAAACGTACATGGATTCTCAATCTGTCCTACAATAGGATCAACATCCGTTTTTGATTTGAATGAATTCCTAGATCGAATTTTAGGATAACGATCATGTAAATCTTTCAAGATCATGATGAATGAGATGAATAAGATCCAGATAACGTTGGTTTGACGAAATGTTAAAGATATTATACCGATCTAGATCGGAGGGGAATTCAGTGCCCCTTAGCAAGGAATCTCATTTTCGTATCAGGTGTTAAACAAACTCACTAAACCTGCTAACCCATGATGACCTCTCAACCCAAACGCCAAACTTGCTAAAACAAATTCCAAACTCGCTATATCCGTATAATATAATCCAGCTAAAAACCAAATCAATGGGAAAGTTAATAAAGTGAAACTAAGTTGAGTGATGATGGATTTTTTATCACGATTTAGTGATGAGTTTGTTGTTGTTGTTGTTGTTGTTGTTGTTGTTGTTGTTTTTGTTGTGGTGGGATGATGAAGTGATGAGAGAATGGAATGGAAGAGGAAGGGAAGGAGAAGGGTTAGGAAGAGAGTGGTAAATCGGAGATTGGAAGTTGTTGCTGGGAGTCTGGATAGGAAGAGGAGTAGTTTTGAAGTGATGTATCTGAGATTTGAATTGAGGGAGTTGGTTGGTTGATCAGTTGGATGTTGTAGTAAAATCGATGTAAGTCAGTTTGCGGTCTGATGGACTTACAATCCAGGTGGTGTTGTTATATTTGAATCCCAACGATCATAAACCCCATCATAATATAATTGTGCTTGTGGAATATGAAATATCTCATCCTATTGACGAGGAATAGAATAAGGAATAGGTTGAGTTCAAAAGAAAAACCCCGTTCCGATGAGAATAATAGGGGATGGGGATGAGTATTGAGTTGCGAACTAACCATGTAAGGTTGTGTGACTTCCTTGTTAATGAGAAAGGAAGCAACGATGATGGATACGGATGATATAAATATGACTGGCCATGTCGAGTGACTGATGATCATGGTGTGTTCGTTGTTATTTAGTTGAGATGGGATGGTTGAGTTTGAGTTGGATTGATACTGTAGATGGACTGGAATGTTGGACTACTGAATTGTAAACAAACACCGTGGACTGAAGAGGGAACCCCGGGGGGGGGCTGTTAATACACGTCAATATTAACACCTACACCCCCATCTTTGTTCTCCCCAGAGTCACGTGTCATTTGTCATCGAGGATTAGGTGGCGGGTCCATCTGACATTTCTCACGCTCGCCACCCCGGCCCCCGATGCCCGTTCCCCCCCGCCTGGCCCAAATGCCCGAGCGTGAGCGCCGATCGGCTCGAAGTATTAAGCGGTGGGACGCGGGCCCAGGGAGGGAGATTGGAATGATTGAGATTGCTGACTCATCCGCCGTTTGCAGATCCCCCGTTGGGTCATTCCCTATCCAAGGGAACACGCATCCATCTATACCTCATCCTCCTTCGCCACCTTTCATCTCTACTTCCTCACCCAACTCACCCACATCCACCTCATCTATCACATCCCATCATGTTCGCCTCTTCCCTATTTACTAATCCCTTCACCGCCACCACCTCTTCTTCGACACCTTCTTCCTCTTCCGGCGCGTCCACTCCTTCAGACGTCTTGCCTCCCACCGACGTCCCACATCATAAAGATCTTCTATCTCAACCTCGATTTGCTCTATGTAATGGATCACCAGCATTGATAAGCATGTTCAGGGCTCTTGCAAAAGGGAATGAAGAGGAAATTGGGGATGGTGGAATCACGGAAGAAGATAGTGTAGACGGAGAAGGGATCTCAGGATTGAGTACGGAAGAAACGAGTCCTAGAGTATCAGGAGAGATTTCTAGGACGATAAATCGACAAGATCAACAAGATGATAGGGGAAAACGGATAGGCTCAATGAAATCACCATCATCATTGGGGAAGATCTCAACCACCACCACCGATCCTATTACAGGGAAACAACAACAACCACTACAACAAGAACAAACACGAGGTCTTGTAGATGAAAAACCCTTCATTCCGAAATTCAATAGGAGGATCAGTAGTGATCAAAGTGATCTTAGTCAGAGTTTGGCAATGCTGTGTGTTAATAATTATACCGAAGAGGAGGAAGAGGAAGGTCTGAGAAAGGACAGGGTAGGAGGAAGGAGAACAACGATTGGTGCTCATGAGCAGAGATTAGAGACGATGGAGGAGGAAGGTAGCAAAGTGGAGGAAATCAAGAAACCTAGCAAAGTCGAGGAACATCATAAAAGTTTGAAAAGGGAATCGATTTCCTTGGTGGATAAGAAATTGGAAGGTGTCGAGGTTGAAAAAAGGAAGAAGGAATTGGAAGGACCTATGGTTCTTGGAGGCGAGATCGTTACGTCTTCACCTGCCAATGAAATGGACGATACTACTCTCCCTTCAACGACAACGATGACCACGGGAGAAGAAGAAGGTGTCATCGAACCTCCACCACCTTTATCGGATGAAGATAAACTCGCTGCAATTCAAGAAGAATTCGGTGATATCGCCGGTTTAATGCAAGGTGATGAACCTGAACGTTTCGTTTCGGAATCTCAAGGTGCTTTATTCCGTGGAATCATCATTATTGGTGTTATTCATTTGACGACTCATCGAATGACTTTTCACGCAATGATGCCTCCTCCTCATTCGATACAAAATGAAAATGGGTATACGGATGGACATACAACCGTCATTCATGCTGGACCCGTCACTATTCGAAGGAATCATAACATCTATGGATCTAGGAAAACTAGGGTCTGGATGGAATTGACAGGGGAGATGTGTACGACATATCCATCAGCGGATGAGAATGGGAGAGTTAGACCGATAAGATCGGTTTTACTTAATACCATCAAGAGATTATACCCACTCGACGTCAAGCGACCTTGCGATATCAAGTTCCTCTATTCCACTGGAGATGAAGAAGGAGATTGTCTCTTCACTGTGGATACTCAAGAATCAGCACTTGAATGGCATAGACAACTCGAAGCTGCCATCTTTGAATTCTCTCGTGCGAGGAGATTTTACCGCTCTCTTGCTAGACGTAAGAAAGCTCGTCAAATGGCATTGGAAGGAGGTACGTTGGTAGATTCGATGGACGACGATTCGACACTCAATGAAGGAGAGGAGGAGAATGGTTGGGAAATGTTGAGGATCAGTTTACCTCTCGATAGAGTCGTCGAATCTGGTTGCGAGGATTATATGCAATTCGCCAGGATCATCAATCTCGACGTCGATATCGTGGATCCAGAAGGAACGACGAGTGATATGCTCGTTTGTGCGGATGAGATGGAGAACCTCTACCCAAGCAATCCTTATCCTGGTCAACGAACTCCCCAAAGAGGAAAAACCACTTCTGGGGAAATGACTCCGCCTATACCCCCACCAAAGCGCTCGAATACACTTGCGTCGAGATTGGGATTCAGCAAGAATGTCAAGTTGAAGATCAAGAGCTCGGACGGCAGTAGTCCCGTACCATCAGATGATGAAGCTCGTTCGATCAAACGATCTCAAACTGTTCCGGTGGAGGAATCCGTGATCGCTATCAAACAAGAGCCTGAGTTCGAGCCTTGTCATGATGGAGGTAGAATGGATGGACCAGCTGCAACTCCGGCCGCGGCTCCCATTCTTACCGGCGACGCTCTGTCAGAACTTCAAACCGAGTCAGCGGGGAACGCGGAGAAGTCAGTCACCCCTCGAACGCTCAGTTTCCGGTTTGCCGTCCTCAACCAAAGAACCGTCTTCGCTCAAGCCTTCCACAAGACACTGCGAGAGGCTACTATACTGAAACGCAAGTACAAACCAGGTAAACACTCGCCGCTCCCCATCATCGACATTGGCAAATTCTCGTTATGTGAAATGAATGAGGTTGACGGGGGTAACATCGACGACAATGGACCTATCAACATGAGAGTTCACGAAGAAGAAAGCCAGGCTCCCACGAAGAAAGGCAAGAAGGTTCCTCTTATTGGCAATGTTCCCTCCTTGCTAAGACCAACCAAAGAGGCGGACGACGGCTTATCCGGATCGTCCGATGACGAGCAACCACAGATGGAGAGCAAACGCCGTGGAATACGCGATCAAGAGAAGAAACGCAAAGCTGACGCAGCCAAAGCGGTATTTGGTATTCCTCTTGACGACTCGGTTTGGATCAAACGGTGTTATGTCAACAGACATATACCATGCCGGGGCCATTTGATCTTATCAGATCGCTTCCTCTGCTTCTGGCGGAAGACACTGAGTGACGACACGGATATCAGAGTGAGTTCATGCACTTGGCTGTGTGCCGGTACCAACTCACTGACACTCTCGAGTCCTCAAGTATCGCTTCCCCGTTCATGACATCAAGGGAGCTGTGGCAACTCGAGCATTTAGGATATCCTTCAAGGGGATGGCAATTCAAATCGCTGGACAGCAGGATCTCATCTTCGAGTTCTTCAGCAAAAAATCCCGGGATGAAGTGAGTCTGAGGGGTCTGCACGCCAGTCGCCGTTGCTGATCATTCATTGCCGTTGGCAGACCATCGAACGCATCAACGATCTTGTTACCAGGCACGCAAAAGAGACGCATTCGTCTCCCGCCTCATCTCCCACTCTGCAACAAAAGCCCTCGTACATGACGAGCCCCATTTCTTTGCCTTCGTCGCCTCCTACCACTCCGTCCAGTGTCTCGACCTTTTCAGGCGCCTCGACCTTGGACGGTATTACCCGCCAGTACGGTCCCACTCGCAAAGGCACGGATCTGTCCAAGACACCCTTCGACGGTATCGATACGTTCAACGTACCAGATCAAGTGCTCGCCCATCTACCGATAGTGGTCAACCGCGATATCAACCATTTCAGGAGGCCCAAGGCTCGAGTCTTTGCGTTGCTGTGGGTGGATCGTGGTTACTGTGTATGATCACGTCAGACTGATGTCATATATTCCCAATCATCAGAACTATCGGATCTCGAGGTGACGTCCAGCCTTATATAGCTCTTGGGATTCGGTTGATGCATGACGGTCACAAGTAAGATCGCGATGGTTGCGGTCCATTTGCCAACGATGATACTTATTTCTCTATACCAATCTCCCAGAGTGATCATTGTCACTCATGGTAGGTCCAAGACTGTGTTGGGCCACGCCGGTCAAGACTGACTTTTTGACCCCGTTGTATACTACCATAGACGAATTCAAGCCGTGGATCGAAAGCTATGGTATTGGACACAGGCAGGCCGGTGGCGACCCCGCTGCTCTCATGAAACTTTCAGTGGAGCACAAGATCCTTTCACCTGGCTTCTTCAAGGAGAGTCTGGGTCATTTCAGGGACTGGCTAGATGCGCGTGAGTACCGATGTTCAATGCCACGAACGCACCCACCGACTTTCCAGGTCACCCTCACAGTCCTCCAAGATTCATGGGAAGCATGCAAGGACGTCGATGTCATTGTGGAGTCGCCTTCGATGATGTGTGGGGTTCATATTGCTGAAGCGTTAAACGTCCCTTACTTCGTAAGTACTCGCCCCGTGGCCTGCACTATCATCGATGCTGAATTGGCATAAATACAGCGAGCGTTCACAATGCCTTGGACCAGGACATCTGCATATCCACAAGCTTTCGTAAGTTTCGCAGGTGACAGCCCAACCAGACACGTCACTGACAGCCGTGAGTTAACAGATGGTACCTGCTGTCGAAATGGGCCCTGGCTTCAATTGTGAGTTCAAGCTCTCGACCTTTAAATGGTGTTCACATCTGACAAGTCCATCTACAGACTCTACATATGGTGCGCTTTGCCGTTCCCGCTACTGCGCGATGTCATATACTAACGTCTAACGACTTTCTTGCTCCTTGGATGCCTTTTGACGGATTTAGTCCTTTATGTGAGACTTTCTGTTCCTTGGCTCTTTCCGTCGGTTCCGAACCCAACTAACACCGTCGCTTCACAGGACAACATCATCTGGAAAGCCACCGCTCCTCAGATCAACAAATGGCGCAAAACCATGCTCCATCTGAAGGCAACGGACATGTCGCAGATGTCTCAGACCAAAATTCCAATGTTGTATAACTTTAGCTCGGCGGTGGTGCCCAAGCCGTTGGACTGGCATGATGATGTGTGAGTGACAAGCCTTGAAGTGACTGAATGATCGGCTTAACAACAAAAATTTGTGTCTTGCCTCGCTCTATCTAGTACCATCAGTAAGCACGATTACTTGATTCATATCATGTCACGGTCCGTTCTGATCTAGCCTATTTCTCCTGTCATAGCCGGATATTGGAATTTGGAAAACTCGGACAACGATTGGTCTCCACCAGCTGCGTTAGAAGCATTCATCCAGAAGGCAAGGGACGATAAAAAGCCGCTAGTCTACATAGTGAATATACAGTGAAGGGCACATCCCTTTCGATATACTGAGGGTCGTGGAGTATGACAGGGTTTCGGTTCAATCGTCGTTCCTCATCCAAGGCAGTTGACGAAGCATATCATCGCTGCGGTTCAGAGAGGTGTGTAGCTTCTCGAGGTCGCAGTTGATGATCAGGCGTTAATCCTTCACACCTCCAGCCGATGTCCGTGCGGTGGTCGCCAAAGGCTGGTCTTCGCGAGGGGAAGATCCCGCGAAGGAAGGAGAAGAGATCGTTTTTCCCGACGAGTGTTATTCACTCGACAAAGTACCCCACGGGTGGCTCTTCCCTCGAATAGACGCTGCTCTTCATCACGGTGGAGCCGGTACGGTTGGTGCCTCTCTCCGAGCTGGAATCCCCACGTTAATCAAACCATGGTTTGGAGATCAGTATTTCTGGGCAGGAAGGGTCACGAAGCTGGGTGCTGGGCTGAAGGTGGGGAGTACGAGTGTGGATCATATAGCCGCTGCGTTGAGTAAGGCTACAACGGATGTGGTGATGAAAGAGAGGGCGGCAAAGGTCGGAGAGAAGATTCGCACAGTAAGTAATGCGGCTGGGTAGATTTGGAGCGATGCCGACTGACGCTGTCGCGACTCTCGATAGGAGGACGGAGTAGGAAACGCCGTCAAGTACATCTACGCGAACTTCATCAGGGCTGGAACGGACCGGAGGATGCTTCGATGGCAGAAGTAACGGTTGAAAAGAGAGAGTATAATTGTAGAAGATGGGCTCCCATATATCAGTTGTAGACTGCGCAAGCCGAAGACACATTGTAGAATTGTAGATTGATAAATTGTAGATCGTTTTGTCTTCGATCAAATATAACCAAGTCGTCACCTTTCCCGGGGGCCTCACGTGCGTGGCCCACTGCTGGCAAACTCCTAGCATCAATTGTTTCAACCATCGACATATATGGTATGGTTTGGTATGGAATTTGAACGCTTTTTGATCACCTAGAAATGCACACCGCCAGGTAGCACATCGTGCGGTAGCAAGACTGGCCTGCGAGGATCACAAAGAGCCGTTTCGCGAGCACGCACAACCATGTCGTTATCGACGTCTCAGTCTGCCGCTGCTGAAGCAGCATGCAAGGACTTCACTCAGTACATCGGCGGGGTACTAGACGTAGATCCGTATCTATCCTACCGACCCACTTTCGGATACTCCATGCCTGCTCAAGTCTTCATCCAAGGAATAACATTCACGCTACTGGCGGTTCTACTTATCCATATCCTCTTCACCACTCCCTACCACTGGCCACTCTCTCGTCTAAATTACATCCTTCAAGTCAGCGGGATTCTCCTCGTCATGGGTTCGGTTCTTCTCTCTGCTGGATTGACGCTCACTGCTCCGGATGTTACTGCTCAGAAATGGCCGTATATGTTGGAGTATATCAGTGTGACTATACCACCGGACGATTGGCCGATTGCCGCTCAAGCGGCCTATCAGCTGTTACAAGGTTTTTGCAACATGGCAGTGAATGTGCGTTGAAAGCTGGAGGGTAATTCATCTGGAGGTGGCTTATTGATCCTCGTACTGCTCGCAGTTCGCTCACATTCAGTTCTTGACCCTCCTGTTCCCATCTTCGACCGAGGTCAAGCTGATCTTTTTCATTCTTGGTAAGTGTAGCCGTGCGTATCCCCTGAATGCTGGGCTGAAAGCTAAGACAAAACTTGGCCTTCCGCAGGTCCCGTAGCACTGGCTGCCTCCGGCCTATGCTTTACCGCGCTCTCCTCGTCCCGCACGACCATCGACCTCGGTGACGCTGTTGCCAACGTCTTCGACTCGACTCTGATCCTAATCTTTACAATATCTCTCCTTTTATGGGGGTGTGTCGTCAATCGAAAACGAGCATGGAGATTCGATGGTGGGACTGCGATCTTTGGCGCTGGTGCTATTGCTCTGGCATTCATCTCGACAGTCATCAATTTCGTATTGGTAAAGGAGGATGGGCTAAATTGGTTGCAGAATCTGACCTGGGCGGTCATCCTGTGGCAGAGTTGGTTGGGGTTTTGGTGGTGGACTGGAAGTGGGATGGGGATTGGAGAGGTGGAGGTGATTGTTCTATGCCTTGTCGGCTCGATTCCAGACAGCTGATCTCCCCTCAATACCAGGACATCCTGGCTAAGGAAGAACGACATCATCTCAAGGCGGAACGCAAGCGACGTCAGACTGCGGTCAAACGTCGTGTGGCTGCCTCAAGTCGATCCGAAGGAGAATCCGGAAGAGCGGCGTCTCTTCCATCTCGCTCCGTGATGGGCAGCCTTCGATCGAATGGCGTCCTCACTCTTCGACGTCGCGGTCGTCAAGTCATCAATGAAGACATCGAGATGGACGAGTTGTCACCTATCGACCCCAACCAAAATAGGCACGTTACTATATCTGACGAAGATCCACGAGCTGCTCGAACTGGACTAAGTCCACCCAGCTCGAGCATATCAACCTCGTCTCGGACGCCAACCCTCAACCCGCCAACTACCCTCTCGAACGCCCTCACCTACCCATTCATCTTGTTGCAGATCTCCTTCAGACGACTTCGAAAAGGGCATGAAGCGGCAACCAAAGCCAAAGCTCTCGATCGTGTCGAAAGGCGGGAGCGAGCATTCAAGTCGAAGTCTGACTCTGCAAAGACATATAAAGAAGCTCACAAGCCTTCTGCATCCCTGGATGATGGATCCGGCTGGGGATTAGGGCGGTTTGGTATTCGACAAGCTGAAGAGGCGAGGGAACGGATTGGGCAATCGAGACGAATCATTCAGGAAGGCCGATTACTACATCGAGAAGAGGAGTCGGAGGATGATCTCACGAGGACAGGTACGCCTGGAGGGTCTCGAAGGAGACGTGAGACGACAGCACTGTATCCGAACGCCATCACACCGGCAAATGAGGCTTCCAGCCTGTCGGATGCAGAGCTTGGAGAGGGTTCTGGCGGGGGTCGCACTGAGGATGTTTTAGAAGCCGTTAATGAAGCTGCGTTTGCGGACCTAGAAAGAGAAGTTGAGGAGGAAGAAGGGGTCTGGATAGATGAGGCAGTCATCAACTTGGACGACACTCCTACACGAATCCAATCACCTTCAAATCAGCGGCGATGGAAGGGGAAAACAAAAGCCTCACATTCCCCGCCAGTGCCAGAAAGCCATCAGCTTTCCGAGGATGTCTCTAGCGACACAGCCGAGGGAGCCGGGGTCGGGTGGTCATGGTGGGGACCCTTCAGGAAATGGCGGCTTGCGGATCGGGCAACTTATTAAACCGAAGTGTATATATGCGGTTGTATGATGGCACTTATTTGTAAGGGAGCTCGTAGCGATATTGTCATATCGAGGTTAGCATACAACGATCTACTCGAAAAAGTCATCTTCAGCATCTACAGATATCGGTGTGACCTCTGGTGCAATTTTGCTCTTCTTCTGCTTCTTCTTGCTAGGTTCCGCAACCTCGACAGCTTTCACTTCCACCTCTTCCTCATCCTGTACACCAATATCCACGGTACCAGCCTTTCTCTTCTTTCCCTTATCCGCCACCTCAATCTCGGGCGTCAACGACACCTCTCCGCTCTTCATCAATGTTTCCACTTTGCGTAACATCTGAAGGCGAGATTTTGAAGTCTCATCAAGAGCGGCTTCCGATGCGGCGGTCGGATGAAGAAGGGGCGGTAGAACAAGTTGGTGTTCTTCGGACGAATCAGATTGCGCAGCTGGGAATAGGGAGATGTACTTCCGGAGGTTGCTATGTCGATATCAACGTCATCAGTCAAACACATCATTAACCAATTCTGACCCGCGAGGGGGAAAGAACTCACGAATAATGCAGGATATAATTTAACATCACCCTAGCTTCCCATAACTCTGCTTCCAGCTGCTCTCGCTCGCTACCTTGCTTGTCCTTCCTGCTCTTCACGGCGGTGGGTGTTTGTGCCGAAATCTCCGAGTTTGGCAGCGTGGACAATTGCTTTTGGGTGCGATTGACGATACGCACTAGCTTCTTTCGCTCTGTGGACGGCAATCTATGTTCAGCGTCCAAGCTCTCTCTGAAGTCTCGCTTTCTCGGCTAACCAAAGAATTTGACCTGTTAAGATTTCTTCAGTTCGGTCCGTCTGTTCCCTTTCTTGGAAAATTCTTGCCGCTCACCATATGATATTTCTCCCCATTCTTCTGCTCGACACCCCGAGTTTGAGCTTTCGTCAGATCAGCCTGCAACGAAGCTAATCTACGTTCTGTTGCTATACGGAGCTGTGGTTCCAGGGTATCCTATTAATCGTGTCTAACGTGTCAGTGGGATTGAAGAAGCATGGCATGTCTAGGACGACAGACAGCAGCTCACCTTGGCCAGCAGTCTCGTTGTCTGCCGGATCTGCGACTTGAGCTTGGAGACACCCGGGATGCCATCACCTGCAGAAGCAGCTGGTTTTTTGTGAGGATGTGCATGGGATGACTTGGACTGCTGGCTAGTTCTAGATGGTCCTGCTGCATTGGGTGAATCCATGATTGCTGGTGCAGATGCGGAAAATACTTGTTGTTGACTTTGAAATACTGTGAAATACTGTGAAATAGGGAACCTACGGTCGTCAACTTTGTCATATATGTCACGTGATGTTGATAAGTACAAGGGGCGATTTGGAAATCTAAATGGTACAATCCCCTCCTTCAGTTCCCCTCCTTCAGCAATGCTGACTTCACCTCCTCGTCTACGCCATGGGTTCATTGCCTTCTACTACCGACTCAAACTTTTCCGGCATCTTCCTCCTTACTTTCCGCCGGACCAAGAATTCCACCAAACCCTGCAGGGTACGTTCGGCTGGTCAGCCACCGAGCTCTTCGAACAACCGCAGACTCTTTCACTCACGTAGACCAAAGCATCCACCAATCCAACACTCAGCACTGTCCATAGACTGATGATGGTGAGGAACGTGTTATGCTTGGATGTACTCATATCGTAAATTAATCGAACCAGCGAGAACGTAAACACGATGAGATACGCGATGGGAAAGTAGAGCATGAGCAACGACGCTTGGCGATTAAAGTATGACGAAGCGCTCTGTTCTTTATGATTGACCTCACGAGTTTTGTCGTTCCGCCGCCGTTCCACATCGATCTCGTCTGGGGTCAATTGGTATTGCGCGAAGAATTGTTGTAGCGTCTGTTGTTGGTGAGGATGGGAGCTCAAGCTGTCCATGTCGTCACTTGAGTATTGTCCCTCCCCATGATCCAAGTTGCTCGCCTTTAATGAACCAGTCACAGACGGTGTCGGAACACGCTTCATATCTTCACCTGATGGAGTTCCCATGCCCGTCCGAAATGTTGCATCACTCTCGCGAGTCCTGCCCCATAATGAAGACGGTACCATCGTTTGATCGGATGTGGATGCACCGCTTTCACTTCTGTCCATCTCGGTGAGCATCGCCGGAGTCGCCTCTTTCCTTGACGTTGTTGTAGACTTTGACGGCGAAACGGACGTATCCTCTGATGCAATCGGTGGCAGAGAGAGCGGCAGATGTTTCGGTGAACCCAAAGAAACACTTTTCGTATGTTCTATTGAAGGTGCCGAAATCCCCGTCGACAGTGCCCCATCTAAGTCGGCAATCTTCAATCTCTCCCAGGGTGGCATTTCATCCTCAACGTCTTGAAGAGGCAGGGAGCCTTCCTCTCCTAATTCTGCGGTGTGAATACCATACTGCGCGAATGTCTTCTTGGGTATGTCCGATGATTCTTCACCAGGCGTTGATGCCACGAAATAGCCGGTAGATTCTGCTAAGGATGAAGCCTGGATCGTGTCAGGCCTTCTCAAGAACTTGAAAAGACCCGCGTATAGGATGATCACAACCAAGAAGACAAAAGCGCTGGGATGGACAACGGTCTTAGTTCCACTGCAGCATTATAATGGCATTGAAGGTACCCACCGAGGTATGAACTGTATAAGGTCCTTGGCTAATTGGGATCCGTCCTTCTGCGACGCATAGTAGCACAGGTAACCGGAAGACGAGAAGCCCTGGTAATGATACCAAACTGAACTTATAAAGTAGTCAGGACGAGACGGAATGTTTGAATGACTCTCCACTCACCCCCAGAGTGCACGAGTGAGATACCCGGTATTAGCACTGGCAGGATAAGCCAATACTTCTCGAGGAGGGTGGTCACGTTGGAAAGAGGATATCTCTATATGGTAGATGGCTGCGATTCAGCGGTAGTCATGAATCGGTGGTAGATGTTAAAATATTTACCAGCAAGGCAAAGGTTGCAATAGCTATCACCAGAGTCCAAAGATGTTGCGTGAACAGGATGGCAGTGAGACAGAAGCCAAAAAAGTTCTGTGAGGATTGTCGTCAGTTCGATGGTGCTGTGCGAGCTTTTGCGTCCGACTAACACAAGAAGCTTTTCCAGACAACAAGGGATGGCCTGAAAGATACATGACAACGGTGATGAAACCGAAAAAACTGCAAAAAGATCCAAGAATTCAGCCCAGGTCTCAGAGTATGCAATTCTCGCATTTACCTACCCTAACAGTGCATCACTCATTACCATTCCCAACAATATCTTGACCCTCAATTTGCCGGATCCTCGTTTGATCAACGCATAACCCAGATACCCCGCACCTAGCATGGTCAGGCAGACAATAACCAAAGCACCCCAAGCAGCGACCCTAGACGCCTCGGGGGATAGTGGGGTTGTGGCCAGTAGTCGAGAAGACATCATCACACGGCCTATCGGCCTATTGGAGGCCGGATGATGGGAGAGCGACCCGAAGCGATGGAAACCGAATGTCAAGGTCAATCCTGTTTTGTTGTATTTTACTGCGAATTCATTGTGAAGGAGATCGGCAGTTTTGGCATTGAAATTATTGAGCTTATTTCGATCGTTTGGTAACGCAAAGATTCAGCGCGCTCGTGTGCACGTCCTGGGAACGATCGTCGTTTTGTTGATAGATTCAGACTCTCGACTTGTACGGTGAATGTCTATATGTTCTGTTTGCAATGGCAGCTAGCTACCCATTCGGCGGCCTTGAATTTGCGCAGTGGAGTCCTTCCCACTCAGTTCCGGCACAAAGCAATTGGCTGCCCAGACCCAGCCGATCGTTAGTTATAAGGTGCCTGATTACGATTGGGGGTCAACGACGACCACACTCAAAATAATGCCTCCCAGGCAAAAGAAGCACACAAAGCCGCATCAAGATTGTACTTGGCTCAGCCATTTCCCGTCCTCAGCCATTTCTGGTCTTAACGGCCCGGAGATGGAGTGATGTCTTAAAATCAGATGATCCTCGTTTGGAAGCTCACTTCTAGGTGTGGGCCCTGCGCACGGAAAAACCGGCATCTGTGTTTCATCTAAACTTGCCGGGCCGCACGCTTGTACCCAGAAGTAGGAACAAAACCCTGGAGCCGAACGCCGTACCGTAACCCGAGCTTCTGCACCTTCTGGTTATTGGCGGCTTACCATACGAAATTCATCACCGCCGTGCGCGTAAGAGTTTTCCCCCGCGATCCATATCTTGGACGGTAGGAATACCGTAGACTCGGCAGTCGAGCTCTGCAACATGTCCGCAGAAAGACACCTCCAAATTTGTATTGGCCTGTTTGTATCACAATAGCGCCCCCCCCCCTTTTCTCTCTCAATGCTGTATGAGAGCAGATTGTGGCTGTGGGCTGCAAGAAGAGACACTGGTCCCAACTCCCAGAATTCACGACTCCTCATTCCCCTGCATCGTAACCATTCTTCTTCTCAAATTTCTGCCATCCATCCGGGCCGTCAGATCCGTATTTATAACTCAAAGGTTTGGGACCATCGCTGCCTTCGATATAATGCAGGATTGGGGTAAAGATCTCCCATGCTGCAAAAAGTTCGTCCTCTCGTACAACTGTGAAGAGGCGAGATCTCCGTCAGTGGCTAATGGAAGAAACCCCTCTCTATCCACACTGCAACTCACAAGTCGAGTGGTCACCCTGGATCACGTTCTTGATCACGACCTCATATGCACCCGGGATGGTTGCGTTCTCATAACTATCCTTGTATATCAGAGATAAGTCAGACTGTACCTCCTTGAATTCCATACCCGGTGCCTTTGCGTTGATCTTGATGAACACCTTCTCCTCCGGTGCCTTCTGGATGATCAAATCGTTGCCTTTCCCTTTGCCGTACAGAGAGTTGGAATCCGCCTTGAGCTTTACGGTGACTCGCATGACGTCCTCGTCCACAGCTGGTGTGAGGTCGAGATCAGTTGGTTGCGGGGCAGTCCTCTTACCGGAAGTATGGACCAACCTTTGCATGATTTCAAGATGAACGGAACCCCCTTCCATCTCTCGTTATCGATCTTCAACACCATCTCCGCGTAAGTTGCGGTCTTGGACTGTTTGTTCTCGACTGTCTCGTCGTCCAGATATCCCGGTTTATCACCATTGCCGGTGTATTGACCGAGGAACATGTCATCCTCGGTGATCGGTTTAATCGCTTTGAGGACCTTGACCTTCTCGTCACGAATGCCATCGCCATCAAGACTAGATGGTTTCTCCATCGCGAGGATGGACATGACCTGGAGCAGATGGTTCTGTAAAACATCACGAACCATTCCGAATTCGTCGAAGTATCCACCTGGGGAAACGGAGTGCATGCGTAGATGAGATTTTTTCTGATGACTGGCAGGAGACACCGCAATCACTCACCTCGTCCTTCACAACCAAATTCCTCCTTGAGCTCAATCATCACGCTGTCTACCTTATCCTTGTGCAGCATCCCGTCGATGAATGGGTTACCAAAACGAAGGAAAGGGATATTCGCAATCTGTAGGGTAGGCGACGGTGAGATGGGAAGGATGAAATTTGAGCACCTTGTCATCTTGTCCATGTGGTTCCAAAAAAAAAGTTCACCATCTCCTCTCCTAAGAAATGATCTATTCTATAGATCTCATCCTCTTTCCAATGCTCCATAATCTGTCCCATCATCTCCTTACAGGACTTGGTATCCTTACCGAATGGTTTCTCAATGACCAGTCTGTTAGACAGACCTGTGTGATTGTGTTGTTTGAGTTTGATAGAGACGTCGACGAATGCAGAAGGTGGTAGAGCGAGCTATGAGGAGGAAAAAGAAAGGGTTAGATGCAACGAAGGCAAGGGAATGGTTGGATAGGAGAACGAACGTAATAGATCCTGTTAGACTCGCCATCGAATTCCTCGTCCGCCCTCTTCTGGAGATCCTTTTCGAGCTCCTGCATGATTCGGAACACAATCGGCTTGAATGTTCACTGCATGCCCTTCTTTACAGTGACACCCAACGCACCTGGAAACCATCGTCCTCGTCATAAGCTCCCGAGACATAGCTGTTCATCTTCTTGAATTCGTCGATCTTGCTTGCCTAGAGGAAGACAAATGACCAGAATCCTCAGATATGAGCAACTGTTCAACAGTATGACAAGGACGTACAGCTTTGGAATCATCCTTGACGTCGATACCACTGGTGATCTTCTCAAGATATTCGTCTGGTTCGATCTTTGAGCGAGCGTATCCGACGATCTTGGTCTTTGGTGGAAGGTAGCCATCTTTAAAGAGACCGAATAGGGAAGGAAAGGTCTGATTCGAGGACGTTGATCGGAGTCATTGGAGGTCGTTATTGTCAAGGGAGGGGATTGTATGTGGCTTACCATCTTCTTGGCAAGGTCACCCGAAGCACCGAAGACTAGATGAGGAACATGTAAGCAAATCAATGAACTAGAATTCGAATTTTGTATCCCGTTTCGGGTTATAACGAACTCACCTACTATCAGCGTCTTCTCCTTGAGCTGACCGGAAGACCCTTTCTGCTGTTCGGAAGGCATATTCGATGATGTTCTTGTGATTCTGGATGTTGTTGCGATGACTGTGAGATGTGATGGGATATCTTTAACGCGAAGTGAGTTGGAAGTACGAAAGCAAGTATTTATAGAGATGGATGTGAATAGTGAATGACCAAGACGTATGTAGAGAAATAGTAGATCTGCATTCTCATCGTAATAAGATAAGTTGGAGCTAGGACATTGGGTTATGTGGGGTCCCCGCCAATGACGTCAAGAAGAGGTGGAGGTCGGTCTCGATTCTCACCGTCGGTTGATTGAATCTACCATGTACCATATTGTTCGGATAGACATGTTGTGCTAGCGTGAGGTAGGTTGGTTATCCACCAGTTCGTGGCACATTTCATGGCATCCCAATTTTGTCTTGAAGTTTACAACTGCGCCCTATAGCTCTCGAAGACCAGAAGACGCGTGGTGTGTTTTTTTTTGCCAAAGAGGAATGTACGGGTAATGATTATGTTTTCATGCTTCCCACCTACACTTATTCGATCCCATCGTTTGACCGTTCTCAAGGGTGTTACGCTCCCCACTCATGGGTCTCGAGTGAAAACTTGAGGTCTCATGATTGCCGCCCGCCGCTTCAAGTCCACAAGTGCACACAGGTACTGGCTGGGTTATGAAAGTAGCTGAAGCCACCGCGCAAATGGTATGATACTCAATAAAGATTGTCTTTTGATGCTATAAAGAACTTGCAAAAAAAAATCCATTCATCGTAATCAAATCATCGATATCTACACCAAAATACAGAGAAAAAGCCCACTAAGTTCCTCTTTCATCTTCGAATCTCAATCGTTACCTCAAAATCGGGGGTGTCACCATCTGGAAAAAGTCCCTTGGTTCAAACGTTGTGATGAGTGGTGGTGGTGGTAGAGTTCGGATGAGTGATGTTGTGAATTGCATCTTTCACATCTTGAACGATACCTCTGTATAAGATTTGTTTGAGTCGATCACTTAGCATTCAACATCTCTTTTCAACCCCCGAAAGGTGAACAAAAACAAACAACTCACCCTGGTTCTCCATGGTGTCCATGAGTAGTAGTAGTTCCACTCCCTCCGGTCGTATGACCACCACCACCACCACAGCAACCACTATCCTTCTGTGGATTCAAACCATCCATAACCCTCTGTCCAACACTTTTCTCCGTCTCCGGTTCAACCTTTGAAGCAGCATTGTCATAATGCTTTCCAACTTTATCACCTGCTGTTTCGGTAGAATTAGGTTGGATTGCATGTTGGATTTGATCGGTTATGGGGATTCGACCTGGATCTCCGTGGTTGTTGTTGTTGTTGTTGTTGTGGGAGGATTTAGAAGGGTAGAGATGATCGGTGGTTTGATGTTGGCCGGGAAGATGAGATGTTAAGCTGGAGGGAACGAAAAAAGAAATTGGAATATGTTCAATGTGCAGTTGGGGAATCGACATGGGAATGTGAGAACCTTAGTTGGGTACTGGGATGTTGTGATGGAGATGGAGACGGAGATGTAGTTGGAGATGGGTTTGGAGAGGGAGAGAGAAAGAGAGAAAGAGAGAAAGAGAGAAAGAGGGAGAGAGGGAGAAAGAGAGAGAAGAAAGGACACAACTTACTTATCCATCGCACCTTTACCTTCTTCCTTGTTCTTCTCATAATCCGATTTCATGAAATCAGGTTCGAGATTCTGCTTGACTATGGGAAGTTTTGAAAGAGGGGAAGGGAAAGAGAAATGGGGATTGAGTAAAATTTAGTTGGTAGAAAATGTTGAGGAGGAGGAGGAGGAGGAGGAGGAGGAGAAGGAAGGAATTACCTTTGTCTGATTCGGATTGTCGAAGAGCCATGATGAGTTGTGGTTGTGGTTGTGGGTGTAGGTGTGATCTAAGTACGAGTTGATTGATTTGGATTGAGAAAGAGGGAGGAAGGAAGGGGAAGTACGTTCTCGTCTTGTTATATACCTTTGCCCGTTCCCTACGTTGCCACCTCTTCAATGATTACCATGACATCACCTGACGATCATTACATCACATCACCCGCTATGACGACTGCGCTATGACGACTGGCGCAGTCGACGCTCAAAGGCATCAGTAGTCCTCTCAAGAGTTTCAACGCCCAACCACTCATAAGTTTCAGCTTTGACGACGAGTTGGTTGGTTGCCCCTACTCGCCCCCCCCGCCGGGCTCTGTCACGTGATAGCTAACCTTGTCCTTCTTTATAGAGCTCACGTGACTCAATTGCGCGGCGTGGGCCTCCCCCTTCCCACCGCCCCACTTGTTGACAGTCGACATTTCGGGTTAATAGGTTGGTATCGTCCCTTCTCGTTCAAAAGTGGACCATGGATGTTCATGACAACGACAAGGACATGGATCCAATCATTCCTTCCCTTCCTCAATCTCTATTCGGCTTCCCACGACCACATCTCACTCCTTCTTTCTCATCCTCTTCTTTCTCTTACACTCCACCACCACCACCACCACACCACCACCACAACTCCCGACTTCATCTCCTCTCCCTACCTTCCGAACTTCTCCTTCAAATAGCGCTCTACACCTATTCACCTCTTTATCTATCACAGCAAGATAGAACGACATGGTCCATTTTCTCTACAGTTGATATGGATCCTGAGAGATGGGCAGGATTGGAAACGTTGATCTCGTTGGCGAAGACTTGTACGAGGTTGAGAGAGGTTTGTAGGGGTTTATTGTTTAGATGTATTAGGATTGGAAGTGTGGTTGAAGCGAGAGAGGTTATTAGTAGGAAAGATGATTGGGGGAAATATGTTCGGTATGTGTGGGGGGGGTGTTTTCTTTTTTTTCCTTTTGGAAGGGAAGGGAAAAGTCGGTATTCCGCTCGCTTACTCACAACCTCTGGATTACCAAATAGATCCATCATCATAGACATGTCAATGTTTGATCCTGACGCTTCACCAACACCTCATCCACTCCCACATCCAATTCAAGCATTCACCTCAACTCATAATCAAACCTCAATCCCATCATCATCATTATCATTATCCACATCACCACTCACAAGACATCCATTACCTATTCGAAACGCACACCGAGAATCAACTCTCCTCTCTGAAATGTTACAATCTCTACCACATTTAGAACATCTATCATTCTTCGCTGATTCTTCAGATGATCTGACTCTGTCACTTACTCTATCACCTTGTTCCTCTTCATCATCTTCTCTCTTTAAAAGATTGACTAAAAATCTTAGATCTCTGGGCTGGAGACAAAGAGAATCACCTCCGGAAGGTTGGAGAGCTTTCATGTCTTCTTCTACTTTCATTTCCATAATTGGATTGATTGAGAGATGTAACAGATTAGGATTTTTGGTATTGGACGCGGATCTTACCTCTGAATTAGGTGTTGGAGTAGGAGGAGAAGAAGCAGGAGGAGGAGGTGGAGATGAAAGTGGGATAGGGAGAACGGGGATGGGTAGGATAAGAAAGGAAGAAGGAATGTGGGAAGAGGATGTTTGGGAGGTTTTAAATGCTTTGGAGGAGAGGAAAAGGGTGATCGATGAAGAAGAAGGAAAAGATGGAGTTAGGGAGTTAGGAGAGGTACACACGCCAAGGAAAAGATCTAGGTTGAGGAAAACCCCGAAAGGATTGAAGACAAGGGAATTATCATCATCATCCGAAATGATGGTTGGAACTCAAACGAGATCTCACTCTTCAACGACAACGACAACAACATCATCATCAATGGGAGATAGAGATGATGATGGTGATTCGATGATGTCTGAATCTAGAGAATCAAGTGGACCGACAACATCCATAGAAGACGAAGATCAAAAAGACGGGGATAGGATTCGAAGACCGATTTTACGATTACCTTCTCGGATAGGAGGAGGAGGAGAATCTAAAGCATCGGAAAATCGATCTCCTATTCCACCAATAGAGAAATCATCACCTTGTCCTGTCTCTTTGATGCTTTGTGGACCGATCCGAGGATGGACTCCTTCAAGAGAGGCTTTAGGTTGGGCGGAAAGGCATTTGAAACGGTTTTATACTCGGGCTACGTCAATCGGAGAACGAGGTTATCTCGAGGAATCGTCACATGACGAAGGGGTTCAAGATAGACCGAGGAGTCGACAACGTTCAGAACTTCGCGATATGATTCGTGATCATAGTCATCATCGAGGAGGATCACCTGTTCGTGAGGTCTCACTCTCGGATTATCGATATCCACCTATTCAAACATCCGCGCTAATTGGGATGGAAAGGTCACCGAGTTCGTCTCCTTCGTCTCGGGATGACGAAGTGATGCGTGGAGGCCCAAAAGATGATCCTAGACCGAGGGTTTTCTTGGACGGAGTCGTTGAGAGGTTTAATGGATTAAAGGAGTTGTTCATTGATAGACCGGTAAGGGTGAGGGCGGGTAGTGGTGAGGGTGTTTTGAAGTTGTTGGTGAGTGAAGAAGTGGTTGAATCGATTTTTTTTTCTGGGGAGGGGGAGATTTCTGATGGAAGGCTTGGAACACAGGCGATCGCTTTACTACCTCTATCCCAGCTCCCCAAGCTCACATTATTACAAATCGGTGGTTATCCTCTAACGACTCCCGACCAACTCCTCGTGACCAACATGGTAGCCTCTCAATGCGATCGCCTCCTTGTAGTCGGCTGGTTAGGCTTGGAGGGTGAGACGAATTGGTACGGGATCTGGAGGAGAAAGTTGAGATCAAGGGCTAGAGAGCGTCAAGAGGTGAAGGGAAAACAAAAGGAGGTCGTTTATGAGGATGAGAAAGATGGTTGGCCCTGGGATTTGGGAACTCAACACAAGGGTGAGGGAAAGAATGGTTCGGAGAAAATAGACGGCGGATTTGAGGTCAAGCCGTTGGCGGATGGGGATCTCTTCAAGCTTGAAGCGGAGTTAAAGGTGAGTCGACGATTCGGCTTTGAGATGGCTCATCAGCAAAAAAAAATACTGATCATACCTTCACATCGATCTTACCACTAGGCATGGGAAGAAGCTCAAGCACAAGCTCTAGCTCAACAAAACATGCAACACGAGCAATCTACCACTTCTCGCGGCATCGACTCGTCCGGCTCACATTCCAGCGCGTCGAGTGGACACACACTAGGCTGGCACACGCATGGACCACTGTCGTCGGACTCTTTGGCTTCGTTACGGTCTTCTTCATCGTCAGTGATCAGTAATTCAGCTGCTCATATGTCGTCTGTCCCTACGACGAGACCGCACATGGTAGAGAGAGGGTCTTCGATCGAATCGACGGTGATCAGGTTGAGAAGGTTGGGAGAGGATTCTCAGGAGTACAAGAGATAAGGGCAAAGAGGTAAAATAAGTTGAAAGAGCGCTGCATTGATAACGTCATGTAGCGAGAGAGAAATTGCAAGACCTGGGATATCATATGCGAGTGAAAGAGATTGAGGTTGGGGTAAGTGTTGTATGGTTTGGGGTCTTGTCCTACGTATCAAGCTAGATCTGAGGCATGCGACGTAACACCTGCCTATTCTAAGTACATACACTCCTATACAAATCAATCCTATCAAGACACCACAGAAACCACCGATCCGATCGTCTCCTTCCGCTTCTTCCTCCTCTCCCGTTTCTCCTCCTTCTCTGACTGTGTTGGAGCAGATTTCCCCTCCATCTCACCGACCACATCTGGATCGTCTCTTCTCCTTTTCTTCTTGTTGCTACGTGAGTCGCTCTCTGCATCATTTCCGTCAGGTGAAACCTTTTCTTCTCTGGATATCCGCTTCTCATCGGCGGCTTGTTTGGTCTGCTCCTCAACTCCTTCCTCACTGCTCTCCCTGCCCTTGCCCTTCCCGTCTCTGCTTTCTCCCCTCTTCACGTCCCTTCTAGCTCTTCGTTCTTCTTTCTCTTTCCTCCTCTCCTCTTTCTCCTTAGCTTTCAATGCTCTCTCCGTCTTTCGAGATTTCCTATCCGGTAGTTGAATATCATCGTCCAGTGGAGTTGATGCTCCTGAGGGTGTGCCAAACGACGAGTCCATTGTGACTTTTGATGAGCTCGCTACACTGACAGGCAATCCCTCTTTTTCCTCATCTTGCTTAACATCATGCACAATGACCGCTCCTTTGGTGAATTTCGAATATAAACTGACTCTCGCTAGCTGTTGCTTGGTTCTTCCGTATGCAGTTGGAGGGATGTATGTCCCAGGTCCGGATTGGGTAGTTGTAGGTGATGGTGATAACGCTTTTTGCTGATTGTCCAACCAATGATGTGGAAATGTAGACAGACCCAATATTTAGTTTACGCATGTATAGAAAGGGAGAGAAGGACAGACGTACAGGTGTAGATGTGCCTGATAGACAGGGTGTTGCTGTTGCTGTACCAGTTGGCGTAGCTGCTCCTGATCCTGATCCTGAAGGGATCTTGATTTGAATCGCTGTAGTTGCGAAGATGCTAAGACGGACGAAGCATCAGCATTCGTATCAAGTCTCCGTCCCTCCTCTAGCAAAGATGGAGCGGACTTCAGAGTGGAGGAGAGGAAGAGACGACATGAACTCACTGATCCCAGAACGGAGTAGCTTCATCCCGATCTTTGCCTACACCTGAAAGCGTCTTCTTCTGCACAACTGCCAGAGGGCGGGTTGCATGACCTTTTTGGAGGGCTGTTGTTGGTAAGGAACGGGAGGGCCGAAGGGAGATGGTTAGCTAAAGATGGAAGCAAATATCATGATGAAGAAATATCAAGCCTACCTTTGCCTTTTCCCTCCCATCCCTGGGAAGCCAAGTACGAGCTTGGATCGAACTTGGACATGGTGAAAGACTGCTGAAGTGTGATGATCCTACCGAAACAAGTGAATTGATACGAAGATGAATTAAAATATCTAAATGATTCGTGAAACCGCGGTGCTCGGTTCTTCTGGGGCCGCCTCCGCCGAGCATCCGAACGACTTCTCAGTTCATATCTTTAGACCTCTCTCTCTCTCTCTCTCTTTTGGTTCTTCGTCCAGTCTCATACCTGTGCTGTCTCGATTGCCTTCAATCGTCCACTCCTTGACAAATACTCCTCACCACCTTCTCATCAAGTCTAACTTTATTCGGCCCAATGTGTGAGCAGATTTTCCCGAAAGTTTGACCGTAATCGACGCCGATGTTTCTCGAGCTCTGGCAGATGGCTTAGACGATGATCGAAGGGTATCGAGATCGGCCAGGATTCTGATGTATGGTATAATAGGTCCTTTGCGCACTTTGTCAACCGAAGTGTGACACTTAATCCAACTGTACTTTTCTCTGCTAAACACCTCCCGCAGCCGGCACTAGCATTCATGTCCTCGACGATCAGCAGTCGGCTGCTGAGGTAGTATGTTGAGTTGAAATGCGCGGGGTATAAGGTTAGCATGACGGATTAAAAGCCAGCATCTGGACGCATTCCGAGACCATCCTTTAGAACGCCTGACAAGAAGCTGTAATAGTAACTGTGGCTTTACGGAAACTCGACGAGTATGGCTCAACCACACCAATGGCAGCAACATGCCCAATGGAAAACAACGGTGTCTACCGTCGATGCTAATCAACAGAGCAATATTAGGTGAACCTTATTCGATTGATCTGTGTAACAAGGGGCTGTGAAGCAAGTTTCGGAAGTCTTGAGGATTGTCGAAAGGAACGCTAGGGGCACGGATGCGACTCCTGGAGATGATTGGTCGCGATGATCAGTTTGTGCAAGTCCGCAGTTGATGTCGGCCGTTGCTGCTCACCACGGAATTTGGTCAAATTTCAGGGAGGAGAGTCCCCTTTGAGCGATCGAAGTCGTTCATCGATCTGTGGAATTCTGGATGGGAGGGATGGTTGAGACCGGTACAAATCTCTTTTCCTTGGTCCTTGCCGTCCCTTTCACTAGGCAAGAGGGAAGGTGAACACATTTGCTTCCCAGGATATTGCGATGTTAGCCATCAGAAGTCACGCTACCATACACATCATCGCTGAATCCAAGCGGTGTCAGACCAGTCAGGAGCGTGAATGATAGTGAAGGAGTTGAGCGCACTTTCCCCACTAACAGATGGAGAAGAAAATCTTCATGGTTGGCGACTGACCGGGAAACTATCTCTCATGCACTGGAAGACTCCTTTGATCCTTTACAACAAAGGTCAATCGCATTCTTCGGCGACTTTACGACATGTCAACGAACTCAACGACCTCAATATCCCTCAGAAACGTTGTATCATTCTCAAGGGGGTGAGCGAAGCAAAACAAGGCGATTGGAGGATGCTTTCTGACTCCAGTTGTTCCTCGCAGCCTCAACGTCAGCGGCAATCCGGCTCTGGTAGCTGGTATTGCTCTGGCAGCAGCGGCAATCGTTCTTGGTCTCATTGCTGGGATGGTTGCTTTGTATCAGTCTCGACGAAGAAAGAGCTTACGAAAGAAAGCTGAGGCAGGAACTCGGCGGCTTTTACCTCCCCCTCTGGTGAGGTCCAGGAGCACACCCGACAGGGGCGTCTCTCTAGGTTCAAAGACATGGGGCACATCAGTCAAAGGTCAAAAAGGCATTACCCCCTTCCCAGTTACCACTCAGCCCGCCACTGCCGTAACGAGAGACTCTTCCTCTTCCTCATCCCGACCACCCCACTCTCGGTCGAACTCTAGTCACAGTTCTAAGCGTCAAGGGGCTTCTCCGTGCGTAACCCTCTCCCGACAGGGTTCTTCAAGACGTCCAGTTCCTCAGCTATACGACGCAAGTCCACCCTCTGCGTGGTCTCCCCCGTCGGTGGAGATGATGTTGCCACCGCCGCCAAGATCAAGGCACCACGAAGGCGTTCTGCCTCCCAGGAGCAAGTATGCCTTGTCAGTGGGAGAACAATCTATGAGCACAACATCATCTGCGTTCGCCGTCGCACCGAATACCCCATCTCCTCTTCCATCCATTACGGTCGCACACAATCCCGCTCATAGGTATCCTCCAGGCTCATGGCAATCCCCTACGGCGGAATCGATCTCCTCAATGGGCCTGAGTTTCCTCATGACACCACCACAGTCTGTCCTGGGTTCCGAAGGTAGTTCTCGCACTCCTATCTACAGTCCCAGATTACGCAGAAGTCCATCACAAACTTCCGGCAAAACATTTGGCTCTTTCTGGACGTCCCGCACTGGCCGGACAGATGGACCGGCTCAGCCCTCTCGTACGCCTGCTTCTGCAAGGCCAGACTCATTTGTGATGACTGGTGTAGATTCGAATCTGTTGCAGGCTACAGCCGAACACACGACAAGGGAAGCGAACATCAGCCAAGAGAGATCGAATGCAAAGAAAGGGAGGAAACCAAAGGCTCGTATCCGGCAATCGGAATCATTAGATAATGGTATGCAAGCCCCGACTTCCCTTCCAATACATGCCCCACCCTCGACTACTAGAAGCGGACAGAGGGGGTCATTCACTATGTCCACATTGGACTTAGCCACTTTTTCACCCGACTTTTACATCGAGCTGGAGCCTAGCTCTCCACCCCAGTTAGAAGCGGATTGTGTCTCTGGGACGGTGGAACGAGGGAGTCGCGGGGACGGCAGCGCCATCCGCCGAAGTTGGATGTGATGAGAGTTAATTTGGGCTACGCATTTTAATTTATGGCAACGAGGAAATATCGTTGTACACATTTAAGACACAATACAGGGATCACTCAGTGGATTGGCAACATATGTGCCCCATTGAGGGGGAAAGTAATCGCCTTGGTCTGTTCAGTTGATAGTTTCAGCCAAGAAAGACTTTCCACAGGGAATTCGCGTCTCATGCTCACCTGCGTATACGCGCGTATGCAATCTACTCCATTGAATCGACCGAAACCGGTGTCTTTGTAACCACCAAAAGGTACGGTCGCATCATCCGCGACAGTTCCTGCGTTGATGCGTACCATACCGCTCTCCAAACGTCGACCGGCACGGATTGCTCGGGTAACATCCTTGGAGAAGATCGATGCCGCCAATCCGTAATCAGAATCGTTAGCGAGGTCTATCAGGGATGAATCCTCGTCGTCTGAAGATATAGCTTTTGGAGAGAGGATGATGGCTACTGGGCCGAAAGTCTCGTCGCGCCAGATTTTCATCGAAGTTGTAACATTATCCAGGATGACTGCCGGGAATTCTCCTTTTCGCAGGGCATCTTCGGAAGGAGGCCAAACGTCCTCTCCGACAAGAAGCTTAGCTCCCTCTGACAGAGCCTGCTGGACCATCCCTTTGATTTTGCTGGCAGACAGGGGAGAAACAAGCTGACAGAGCTTGCCATTTGGATGCTGCTTCTTGATGGATGCGGCGAATTCGGAATGAAGAGAAGGTGATACCAAAATGCGTTCGGTGGACATGCAGATTTGACCAGAGTTGAGGAATGTGTGGAAGAGGACTGTACGGATGAACTTTATGAGATGTGGGAATAACGTTCCATGCAGAGGTACCTACCATTGTTTGCGGCGGTCTCGGGGTCCGCATCGGAGAGTATGAGAACGGGTGCTTTACCGCCGAGCTATGTGAAGGCCTCATCAGCCTGGGCTTCCCTTAGATTTCAGCTGCGACACTCACCTCCAAGATACAAGGCTTGAGATTCTCTCCAGCCATTCTTCCAATATGCTTGCCTACGCCAGTGCTACCCGTCTGGGAAGAGCCGGTTTTTCTTTTCACGTCAGAGCAAACTCCCCATAGGTGGCCCTGATTACTCACAAAGCTGACGTGACGGATTCGCCTATCATCGATGAGCTGCTTTGTTCGCTCTGGAGTCTCCTTGCGGTCCGTGTGAATAATGTTCAGACAACCAGCAGGTAGACCAGCAGCTGCGAAGAGTGGACCCCAGAGGTATTGAGTTTTGCAGACCTAGAGGAGAGCGGTACCCAACTGGTCAAAATGAGAGTTTCATTGAGGGACAATACCGTACATACCAGTTCAGAGGTCCTTGCAACCACAGTGTTTCCTGCAGCAAGCGGCGTGGCGATACCTCGGATTGACAGGATCAAGGCCTACCGCACGGGTCAGGGTAAGCAGTCAAATAGTGAGCTATTGGCAAAGCTACTCACTGCGTTGAATGGGCACAGCGCCAGACATACGCCGAGAGGCTCTCGGGTGACCATGGTAATCACTTCTCCCCCTGTGAACGAGTGGTGCAGGACGTAAGTGTCCACCTGGCGGGCCCAGGATGTCCGAAAAATCCAACGCACTATCAGCGGCTTGAGGTATGTCTCCCTGCAAAGCAGTGGTGATGTTGGATGCGATCTCTTCGATCATCCCAGCGCTTGTACCGGCATTAAAACCGGCAAAACCTTCGTGGACGTCCATCTCACTTTGCCAAGCCTTGACGAAGTCGGCCTGCTGCTCTCGAAGCAGAGTCGCAGCCTTGAGAAGAATCTCCCTTCGCTTCTGAGGTGTAGTCGATGACCATCCTGGGAAAGCCTTCTGAGCGGAAGAAATGGCGAGATCGATATCGTCTGCAGAGGCTGTACAGACCTCGTGAACAGGATCCAAGCTATTGGGATGGTGGAGAGTCGTGGTCGTCTTGGAGACGAACGCTTGGTTGTCGATCCAGTGAGGGATGGCAGTCTGTGCAGTCATGTCTGGTGATGAAGGAAGATGAAGTGAGAAGGGTTGTAGATGGAACTTCGATCTTGGGCTATCGGTATCTGCCGTCTCCTCCACCCCGGTTACATTCATTTGGGATCGCTGGGACTGACAGAACAAATCCCCGAGAGCTGACATTACGGAAATCGCGGAAAATGGTGCAACCGGCGGTCGGATGAGTGCTTTGCGATCTGATATCGAGGTCGACGCGTTATTTAGGGCCGGTTCAGGCAGAGCTGCTTGGGCGGCGTTCTGGCGAGGTCGAACGTCGAACGTCACTGCCAACCCACCTGCTACCACCACCACCCTCCATCACCTTCTACCTCTCTTTCTCTCTCTCTCTCACTCTCTCTCTCTCTCTTGCTACAATGTTCGAAGATACTGGTCGATTTTACCGTGTTCCTATTGGTTTCGGGCCAGCTGCTACGCCTAGGTAAGTGATTCGCCACACACCGCCAGCAAGTCTAGAGGAATTCATTTTTCGTCGCTCGTTCTCCATTCCTTTCCAGGCAAGGTCCAGATGGGAAGCCATTTCCCAACTGGAAGACGGACTCGGAGATGCACACGACTGGTAAGCGTTATAAACATCGTCCTGTTCAGGCAGATGGCGAATAATTGACAGACCAACACCCCCTTAACCTAGGCATCGTCTTCAACGTCGGCCGAGAAGAACTCCAGGCTTTGCTACCAGAAGGATATACAATCGACCCCGCTGCCCAACCTACTATCCTGTTCGAAATTATGGAGTTGAGAAAGCTACCTTGGCTCGCTGGGAGAGGTTATAACACTTGGGGTATCTACGCCAACGATATCATTTGCTCACGCGCCACCGACGGAGATATCAAGGGTAGTTACATGGTGGTTCTCTTCGAGAGCTTTACCGATCCGATCACGACTGGAAGAGAAGAGTTGGGTTTCTGGTGAGTACACGTTCTGAAGAAACAGACCGAATCACTGATCTTATTCACGCGCGCACACAGCAAGCTCTACGCGGACTTGCCAGACATGAAGCTGGAGAATGGGAACTTGACGCATACCGCTGTAGGTCAATTTGATAAACTACAAGTGACAGTGAACTCAACAATTATTGCCTTCTCCATTAGTCTTGGTTCGGCTACGAGTTTATGAGGTGAGGGTGTTAGAAAGCTGACTCAGATCGATGCCCTTTACTCACACATTATCCTCGAACAGGATGGAAATCCCTGCGATGAAGGAATTACCCGTTGAAGAGTGTCCATCGATGAAGCCCCGTCCACATACCATGCGTGAGTATCTTCATCCTTCTTATCCGAGAAGACTAGGGCTCAATCCATACAATCACAGCCTCCGTTGAGGGTACTTTGCATCATCGTTACGTTCCCGCCGTTGGCCAGCCTGGCAAGCACGATGCCTCTTACGCTACTTTCATGCCAGGAGGTGGTGATTCCAAGCCAAGGTAAGCCCTTTTCCATGATCCCGCTCCTCGGCCTCTATATTCATACCGTTCTTCTTTGCTAGACTCCGCAAATACTTGACCACTACTGCCTCACTGCAAGATGCCAAAGTCATCATCAAGCCTGGTACATTCGAACAGATCCCGACTTTGTGGAACATCGTGGGTGGACTCTCAAAGTTGAAGCTTGGAGAGGTGAGAGAAGTAGCTAGACAGGAGATCATTGGAGCGAGTGACTGCATCGCGAACCAGAGGGTCGAGTGGTAGAGCTTGTATGTTGTTGGCTTAGGCTGGCATGTGGTGCGTTGAATATCTATCCTTGCATATCAGCTGAGAGTTGAGTCCTCGTATGTGCACAATACCCCTCGGATCTATTCCATATCATACATCGCCGAATTACAAAGACTCCCGTTCCCTGCATCACTGCATCACCACAATCCTCCAACCTTGTACTTGAAAACTCTGTCTGTGATCCTGCCAACGGTCGATCGCCAGATTCCATTCGCGGTCTGCCAACGTGGACGAGAGATTAGTGTGAAGGTCAATATATACCATGTTTCTACCCCACTCACGCCTATCGTCGTCACTCCGGTGAACATGAAAATCAAGAATGTGTATTCGATATTGTTCTGTCCCAGTGGCTTGTCGCTAATGTCGACATTCATGTTTATAGGACGGAAGTTCGGAATACCTGTGCCTTCTGGCCAGTTCTCCGGATTGGTGCTCTCTACGATGATGGGAATACCCAATGATTGCTCGATCGGCACGGTGGAGATGGCGGAGTCGGAATGGTGGGCGTTTGGAGATGGAAGAGCTTGCTCAGCGGCTCCGATAAGGTCGAGAGCATGGGTAGCGGCAGGTGGAATCCCTCCCTCGGAGACGGTGAGAGTGGTTTGCTGGTGGGACGACATGGTATTCTTGAAAGAGTTGATTGGTTAACGTCGAGTGCAGCGAGGGGAGGTTCGCTAGGACGGAGATGTCATACAGCAATGGAAGAATACCGTCCGTCCACCTTTCCAGTCAGATCGCATCCCCCGTCCCCGCCAGGAAACATCTCATCCGCGGCGACGACGATTTGAAACACGCGCCGCGCCCGCCTTATCATCCTGCTGAACCACTACCTGGTCTCACAAAAATCGAGGAGCCAGCTACTGCCAGCCACTCCTCCTCCCACAATCAATCACACAGCTGCCCCACCATGCCTGACATTGAAGCCCTCCAAAGTATGTCCCAGGTGGTGGTCGGTCGTCGTCAATAGCGGCCTTCAAGCTGATGTGCGTGCTTTGTCTCCAGAGCCCATGCCCGTGTTCTTCTTCTCCCATGGATCAACCATGATGCTGGGAGAGCGTTCCGCTCCAGCAGCCTACTGGGAAGAGGTTGGTAGGCAAGCCCTATCCCAAGGCGTCGAGCAGATCGTCTTTATGGGTGCACACTGGGAAACGACGGCCGATAAGATCATGGTCAGCGGCAACCCGAACCCTCCCAAGCAGCCTGTCGCTTGGTAAGCTCCCTTGGCTGTGGCTAGTAAGATACCACAGTTGCTGATGCGATTATCTTTGCAGGGTCGATCCGGTCAAATACACCAACTTGGATCTGAACGCCAGCGTCCCTCTCGCCACGGAAGTCTGCGGCCTCTTGGAGAAAGCTGGATTCGACGTCGCCCTCGACCCGAACTTTGAGCAGATTCACGATACCTTGTGAGTAGCGACCAAGAACGTCAAATCTTCCGTCTATCACTCAACCCACGCCTTTTCTCGAATAGCATGATTATGAAATGGATGTTCCCAGGTGGTAAATCTCTCCCTCAGTGTGTGATCAGCCACAACGCGAGATTCGATCCGGTGAGTCGGTTGACCACCAGTGTTATGACCGGCGGCAGGCGCTTACTTCTGGATTCAACAGCATCTCCACCTGAGAATTGGTGCTGCCGTCAGGTCACTACGATACAAGAAAACATTGCTCATCGGTTCCGGTAAGCCGAGGCACCATCCTCCCTCAAGCGTAACCCGCTGACAACCTCATCTCCCTTTTCCAGGCGGCGCCGTTCACAACCTCTACCGAAACAACTGGAAGCAAGTCATCTTCCACCGCGATAACTTTGCTCAAGAGCGAGCTCCTGAGCCATGGGCGGTCGACTTTGGAAATGCGTTCAGTGATGCTGTCACCAAGAACACTGGTCCGGCTCTTCGACGAGCGGTGGCGAGACTGATGTCCCACCCACAGTACAGAGATGCTGTGAGTGTGATTTGCTTCATCATACAATGCCTATATACTGACACCGTGTCTCTTTCTCCTCATGCGCAGCAAGGAACGGATGATCATTTCATGTCGGCATTGTTCGCTGCGGGAGCGGCAGGCGATCTCCAAGATCAAGGGAAGCGGAACTATGCTGGTGCTGAATGTTGGGAGCTTCTCAACATGCGCAATGTGAGTAGCTGTAAGCGGCATGACGATTGCATGAGTGACCCTAACGGCTGCTATGCTATCTCTTTCCAGTCCCAGTTCCAGTTCGGCGATTGGCCGAACGCACCCTTTGTAACTCCAATCCATGAGGCTCAGAAGAAGGTGGACTATATCGGACTTTGAGCGAATGCTGCCGTGGTGGCCTGTTGTACTTTTTTTTGTGATAGGGTCGGCAGATTATGATAAACGTGCAGAGGACAAGGACTACATATCACCTGCGCGCCGAGCCCTTTGAGTTGCTGTATGCAACGCACTTCCAGGCTTGACGACAAACTTCTTCCTGTCCATTTCTTCCAATACGGCGAAGGCCTCCGGCCACTTCTTCGCCCGCATGAGACCATCAATGGCAAGAAACCAAGAATCCTCGTTGGGGCGGATATGTGCTGCTTGCATGGCATCGAGGATGTCAAGGCATAGATGCCGATCCCTTCTCTGACCATGTTCCCGCCGGGACTTGTCACTGGTTTTTAGTGCCGTGTTGATATATCGCAATGTTGAGCCCTCCATCTGCACAGTGGGGCTCCCTACTGACCATCGTAGGATCATGTTGAACGTCACCCGATTGAAAGGGACTTTGAGCAGTCGCATTCGAGCAAGGGTGCTCCACGCATCCGTGGTATAACCTCCCTTGAAATATCCGCCTACCAGACTCGTCCATGTCACCTCGTTCGGTATCATTCCCGTTTCCGTCATGCTTGTAATCATTTGCTCAGCTGCGAGGAGGTGATGTCTCAATCCCGTACCAGCGAGATCGGCCACCAGTAGCGAGTACGTGTGCATGGACGGTTGAACACCCGCTTCTTGCATATCCCTAAGGAGATAGTTGGCCAACTTTCGGTTCTCCACACTTAGCAATCCATCAATGACAGTTGTATACGTGATCACGTCCGGTTTGAGGGGTGACTTGGGATCACCCATCGTAGGTAGTCGTTCCAGGATGTTCAACATCGCTGTGGTATCCTTTGACCCCGCATAGTGACGCAACACGGTGTTGACAGTGACGATGTCGAGGTGATAAGGATTGTCTGGTGACGCGAGATATTCGAACAATGAGAGAGCAAGGGCTGTGCCTTCCCCTCGAGGTATAAGAAGTAAGAGATTGATAAACGAATTGAATACTGAGATTGGCGGATATGCCGGCATTTGAGCGCTCGAGTTCCCGGACGCTGGGGAGCAGACAACTATCAGCAACCTCATTTTACCTCCCACGCAACGAGACACTCACATCCTGACTTCTCCCTCTCCTCCCTCTCCCACTCATCTCTACAATCTTTATCAATCCTCAACTCTTCCCAGACCTCTTTTAATCCTGTCCCATCACCTTTCCTTCCCAAACCCTCCATACACATCATGTACGTCTTTACGTCCCTGGGGACGCCTTCTTTCCTCATCCGCATCCAAACTGCACGTAATGCCTGAAGAGAAGAAGTCGGACCCCCGAGCTCGACGGCATCGGAACGAGCGTAATGTGAAATAAGAGTCTGATAGATGACCCTGGGAGCTGGAGAAGGAAGCACTGAAAAGAGGCTGTCCAGCGAAGCTGAAAGTTGAGATGTTCGAGTACGGGAGGACGGTGACGAGGAAGAGGCGAATGTAGATAGACCTTGAAGGAAGAGTTGAAGAAACTTGTTAAGAATGCCTACTTGATCTTCCTTTTCTCCAGACCAGCTTGTTTCGACTTTCTTTCCTTTCTCCTTTTCCACTTGCTTCAGCCTGTCAATTGCCGCTTCCCAGGCCAAGCTCAAGCCCTCCCAATCCTTGTCATCTCGTGTATCCAACCTAGCCAACGTCTGTTGCAGACTCGTCTTCGATCCGCAAATAAGATCAGCGATGACGCCCTTCACGTAGGCTGAATAATACTCCGTTGTGGCTTGTCCATCGTCCCACTTATAGCCTTTCGTAAACCTGTCGTCGTTGAACGACTGAAGCGAGAAGATTTCCATCTCCCTTAGAGAATCCATCACTCTCTCCGACACCTTGTTTCCGGTATGCCCACTGGATGATTCGTAAACGGTCTTGAAATAAAGTGCTACGAGATCTTCAAGCGTAGGGCCGGTTCCCGTTTTCATAGCCTTGTCCTTCTTTCTCCTAATGTCTTCTCTGCCTCTAACCCTCCTAAAAGATTTGTCTTGTGCCAATTGAGCAAACAAATTCTCCAGAGACGTGGACATAATTCGAAAGAGCTCCTCTCGTGAAGGTGATGATTCGGCTTGCGAGGTGACGCAACGAAGTAGAAGGATGTAGGGCCTTCGAGCATCCGATGCTTGTGTATTCCTTTCGCGGAAGGTCGCTTTACTGGATAGAACAGTCGGTAGTGGTTCGACCGGTGTAAGGGTCGACGAAGCGGAAGGCGAAGATTTGAAAGTTTGGGGAGCAGGAGCGGAGAGTTGGTAAGAAAGCATGTAGCATGTTTGAGAGATGGTAAAGAGGTCGTTGAGGAGGGGTGTTGGGATAGAGGTTGAAGAAGGCAGGGACTTGAGAAGAGTGGAGAGGCGATGGGATAACGAGGATACACGTGAGAGAAGAGGATGGGTCTGAGATGAATTGTTCGAGGAAGCAGATATGCCATTTGTAGCTTTCACGAGGGTTTGCAGGTCGGCAATGATTTCTTCCACAGAACAAGGTCGGTCGTCGGTCATGCCAGTCCTGGAGAGCATATCCTCGAGTTCATTTGTCGAAACGATGTCCGCTGGTCGATAATTCACATTTTCCATGGACGGCATCCGACTTGGTCCAGCGTGTGCATTGAGCAAGTTCGTCGGCGGTACAAGAGGAGCCGACGAGTGAACGTTACGCGGAGATGTCGTCGGTGTGTGGAAACCCGGTGGAATCGGTCGTGGTATACGGAAGTTGGCGCCCCTTGGGGTGGTTGTAGTTGAAAAGGCAACGGTAGAGACCGTGGTGGCCCTCTTCTGGGCATTTGCTGGATTGAATCGCCTCATCTAGTGGTATTAGTAAAGCATGAAGGACGGCTGGATACTTCATTCAACATTCAACATTCAACATTTCGAGCGGGTGACATTTCAACGAGTTGCGAAATCACGTGATTCAGCTGGATCATTGACAGCTTATTACCACGGTCCAGCTTTACAACCCAACCCAGCTTTACAACTCCCATCTTCCATCTTCCATCTTCCATCTCCCATCTTCCATCTTCCATCTTCCATCTTCCATCTTCCATCTTCCATCTTCCATCTTCCATCTTCCATCTTCCATCTTCCATCTTTGTCGGTCGCTCCTGAAACTATTTGTGCAACTTGGTCAACGCAAAGATGGACGCTGATGCTCTCCCGACAGTATTAGCTACTCCACTGACGGTTAAGAAGGATGAACAGCATGGCTCACCTATCTCATTGATCATCTTGGCAGCAGCAATGACGGTTTGCTCAGCTTGGGAATCATATGCTGGTGCAACCTCAACGATGTCTAAACATCACCAACTCCAGTCAGTTAGCCCATGAATCCGGACTAGTAGCCTCGACCAAGACTCACCGGCACCGACAATCTTAAGGTCCTTCATTCCGTGTATGATCTGCTTCATCTCTCGGGTGGCTGTGAAAACTCAGCAATCAGCGGATTGTACAGCCCAAGAAACGTTGACAAGCGATTCAGTAAATGATGAGACTCACTCCATCCTCCAGCCTCGGGTGTGCCAGTCGCAGGAGCGAAAGCGGGGTCTGTTCATGTATTCGTTTTAGTGACAGTCTCGCCATAACCCCGGGACCCCAACCTTACCAATCACATCGATATCGATCGAGAGATAACAAGGCCTATTTCCAACAGCCTCCTTGATCCTAATGCAGAATGATTATCAGAACGAACGTGCGTTCCGGACGACCTAAAAGGAAACCATACCTGTCCACCACGCCTTTAGTCCCGATATAATCAATCTCCCATGCTTCAACTCTTAAGAAGCCAGCCTGCGAGTCGATATCATAATCCTCTGGACCTCGAAGGGGAGAACGGAGACCTGCATGGATTGAAGTACCGTTGTTTACTAGTCCTTCGTTTGCTGCATGCCATAGCATCTAGAAACTATCGTCAGAAATATGGTTTCATCGCGGGGAAGATTTAGCTACTTACTGTACCGTGGTTCATCTGGGCATACTTGGTATCTGCCACGACAGGAGACCAGGTGTCCATATGGCTGATGTATCCGTGATCCCGAATCATCAGAACGAGGTCATCGTGAGATCATGAGGGCACAGTTCACCTATCAAAATGAATCACGCTCTGACATGAAACATGTATATCAGCCCATGGAGAAGCAAAGATAAGAGTACGTTAGCTCTAGAACACTCACAATCGGACCATAAACCGAGTTCACCCCTCTGAGGATCGGCAACAAGATCGAATGATCCCCTCCCATAGTTATAATCCTAGGATGATGTTTCCCGTCCAGGGCTATCGATTCCCCGTCTTTCAGAGAGTCTGAGGATACCGTCCTTTGAATGAGATCGGTGTACGCTGTTAGTGAGGTATTCCAGTCAGCTTGGAGCGCCGCTACCGAACAACATCAAAAGATATACCAGTCGTCAAGGCATCCAGAGCGATGTTGTTGTCGAAGTAAGTCATTGGTACATCACCACAATCTATGATGCGTAACGATTGGTATGGATTGACTTTGAGCTCGGTATTCCATGCTGTTGATTTCAAAGACAATTATAAGCTGAAGGTTTCAATGAAGAGACAAGGAGGCAGAGCTGACGTACCCCATTGTGCACCGGTTCGAGCAGAACCTTGCCGGATACCCTGACAGGTCGCTGTGTGAGGGTCTGACTTGAGAATACTGGAAGTGGTCGTAGCTCACGTTTGGTCCGAATCTGAGAGCAGGATTTAGCTCGGGTATCATTGGACTAGAGTACCGGGAGCTCACCTCGCACCAGGTCGGAAGGAAGTACTGGTGTCAAACCTGAGAACTCATCGCTACATCAATCTTCATACCTCAGAGTTATTAGTATCAGAGAGAACCTACGGAGCTCCTATGATGGCCACATCAAAATCCACGTCCCTATCCTTAGTCCAACATCTGACTGGCGGTAAACTAGCAAACGTCCTCAACCCGAAATAATCACCATCTTGCTCGATCCCGAGCTTTAGAGCGTCTGAATGAGACATTGGGAATTGTCGAAGGGGTAGAGATCCGGAAAGAAGGTGATAATCCGCATTGGAGGAGGAAGGCGAGTGGGAGGGGTGGGCGGTGGAGAATGTGGCGAGGGAGATGGCGAAGAGGAACGGAATGACGAACATGTTCGATCTTGCTGATGTTGCTGATGTGGAGTTGACTGGAATGAGAACAGGGACGTGAAGCTTTATCCTGTCTCAGGATCGAAGCTCGAGATCTTCCTCTTTATTCATGCTGATTGCGCCTGATGATCGACGGACCAAGCCGTGCCTGTCCACTATCTACAACCACGTGGAAGATTAGGCAAGCTTGACTGATTACCCGTGATTGAGCTGAAGGCCAGTGGTCATTTGCGTTGATGCGCTACTCGGCGAGCTGCATCGAGTTGTCGTGTTTGCTTACTTGGAGTGGCAGGGAGGCTCCTCCAGTGAATTGAGACGTGAGGGACTAATACGAATTCGACGCTATCAGAAGAGCAGGAAACGTGGACCACAATAAACCAGTTTCACACTCGTCGAACGCCTCCGATGGTTCAGTCAGTCCATCGTTGATTTTTCTTGTTCTCCTTCCGGTCTTCTATGAGCTACATAAGATCGCAGCTCGGTTGAGACCTCTTCATCGCCCATTCACCACTCTTTCGGGTGACAAAATTTGATACGGGCAGATCCTAAAAAAAAACGTTGTTCCAAAAACCCATTGCTCCTCGCTACCCCACTCTTTCGTTGCGAACATTACCACCCACCTCCCGACGACCTCATCTGCGAGTCTTGCCTGACAGCGGGAAGATCCCCAAGCAACCACCTGTCTGGAACCTTCGTCGTCGCTGAACATCACCCACGTGGAGTCGCCACACGCGCCGGTTAATCCCCTGGTCGCACTTCACCGAAAGCAAAAGATAGACGACGCTTTTGAAAAAAATGGCCAATTCAGTGGTAAAATGGCCAATCTGGTCTTGCGAGGACCACCACGCGGAAGGGTAGCGATGGCGACGGCGATGGCTAGGGCATCGCAGGTGAAAAAGACTTTCTCAAATACATCTTTTCACTTTGGCCACAGCTTCTGATTCCACCCTCTCTCAATCAAACAAACATTTCAGCATCTTTTCATCTTACCTGTCGATCTGTCGTTCCCAACTCGAGTTATAAGCCTACGAGCATTATCGTCATCTTCGATAGGCAGACGGTCTCTCTCTCGCGTTTCAGCATCCAACATGACTGTCGCTATTCAGAATGGGATCTCCAAGGTCGCTGACGTTACCGTCGAGGTCGGTGGCCAGGAGAACGTTAAGCGTTTGCAATCAATCGCAAGGGATTTTCGAAGTGAGTGGAGGTTTCTGCTTATGGGAGGTTGACTTAATCCGTCTTACTGATATGTAATGCCATTTTCTTATAGGCGACACTCTTACTATCCCAACCGATGCAATGCTCTTAGCCGGTCTTCAAGCCTCTCGCGGTGATGATGTATACAGGGAGGACGAGGTCACTGCTGCATTGGAAGCTCGTGTCGCTCGACTGGCAGGCAAGGAGGCTGGACTCTTCCTTGTCAGTGGAACTATGAGCAACCGTGGGTACAAGTCGACTTTGACCGAAGATTCATGCTAATGATGGACCGTGCGTGATCCTCTCAGAGTTGGCTATCCGATCACACCTCACTCAACCTCCTCATAGCGTTTTGCTCGACTACCGAGCTCATGTTCACAAGATGGAAGCCGGTGGTATCGCCATATTCTCTCAAGCAACGTCTCACTCCATCGTTCCCGAAAACCACCATCATATCACCCTAGAAGAGGTACAACATAACCTCGAACTCGGTGAAGACATTCACACCGCTCCCACCAAGCTCATCTCTTTGGAGAACACCCTCAGTGGTATGGTCTTCCCTCAAGATGAGATCGTCAAGATAGCAGAGGAAGCACAGAAGAATCAAATTATCATGCATTTGGATGGCGCGAGAATCTGGGAAGTGGCGGCGAAGAAGATTGGAAAGGAGGCTTTGGTTGGAGGTGATGAGGTGTTGCAGCCTGTGTGAGTAGGATGTTATCAAATACGTGTGGCAGGTTAGCTATATTGACACTGAACCTCTTCGCAGTCTAACTGAACTGTGTGCTCCTTTCAAGACGGTGTCTTTGTGTTTGAGCAAGGGTATCGGCGCACCCATCGGAAGGTGAGTTACTCTGCTGCTTGCTATTAAAATAGTTGAGGCTAATCTCTCCTGCCTTCCAGTGTTCTCGTTGGTCCCAAGGATGTTATCAAACGTGCGATGTGGTTCCGCAAGATGTTCGGTGGTGGTATCCGACAGGTGAGTTGACGGCATGCACCGACATTGACCTGGACGACCCATCTGACACGTCGTTGTCACGACAGTCTGGAGCCATTGCCGCTGCTGCACATGTCGCCCTGACCAACAACTTCCCTCGACTACACCAAACACATATCCTCGCAAAGAAACTTGCGGACGGCATTGAGGCTTTAGGTGGCAAGCTCATCAACCCCACGGAGACCAATATGGTTTGGATCAACCTCGGTTCACTCAATGTTCCAGTCGCCGAGTTTGTTGAGAAGTCGGCTGAGAAGGGTATCACTGTTCGTGGATCAAGAATTGTCGTTCACCATCAAATCGAGGAGAGCGCCATTGATGACCTGCTCGAGGTGATCACTGAGATCCAAGCCAAGTACTCCAAGGACAATGGCAATGCCGTGTCTCATGCAACGTCCAAACCGAAGGGTTCGGGTTATTAATGGCTCGTAACGATGACTTTTGTAATACTATCACGTCAATGGATGTCATGTAGAGCTGCTGTACACTGGTTGACCTATTCAGCGAGAGAGGCCCCGGGAGGGGTGGAGGGGGTGAGAGCTTGAGCCTCATGCATAGCCCAACTGTCGGAGCAATAAAGCCGGGGTGCAGGACCAGGCGTGGCAGAAACTGTTCGAGTGCAAATCTCCGTAAGGCGAAACCCTAGGTTCTGCTGGATTCCAAGCCTCGAAGAAGGTCTCGGCACCGGCCTTGATCATGGAGCTGTAGCAGTCGACCGTTAACGGATATGTTAGAAACCAGCTGGCTTGCAAGTTACTCACCCCCAATACTCCTTGATGTGCTTGATGGCCAGGTCCTCCAGACCTGCGAGGATGAGAGCCTCACAGAGCTAGAAGAAGAAGAATCTGACTTAGTCGGGGTGCGAGATAATCAAAGTCTATCCTCACTCACATAATGGTGCAGATACGGAGTCATCCCCTTCACCGAACTTGAGGTTTCGTACGCCAATCGCATTGCCTTGGCGGCTTGCTCCTTATTGTCTGGTATACCTGCGATAACAGCCCATGACGCTGCCGCCCAGCTCAACTGACGCTCGGGTCCGCTGATATAGGCTCCCCGCTCAGCGTCGTAATAGTGCTTCTTGTGGGCGACGGTGAGCTGATCGATCACGGTGGCAATGGGGATGGATTCGGAAGTGGCAGACAACTGCATGAGTGGCACTGGCATTTTTAGTAGACTTGCAAGCTCGACGATAGACTTGAGGCAGTAAATCATGATCGCCAGCTCTGAGCTCTCCTTGTGAAGAGTGGGTTCCCCTATAGTATCTTTACGTATCAGCGTTCCGGGTGCGCCTTGTCTGCATATGGCGCAACTTACAATCGATAAAATGCCAACCCTCTCCACCACCAGACATTGATCGTTCAGGAATGAGATATTGGAGATCTGGTCCAAGATACTGGAAGAACAAGCCAAACTGCTTGAACGCGACTTCGAAGAGATCATGGCCGCACTGCAGGTCGCCAGTTGCCTTGACGTAATCGAGAAGAGTTACAGAGAACAACATAGCATAATCCACTGTAGGGGCTTATCGTCAGCAGCGTTCCTTGGACTTCGCGGTACAATGCAGACTGACCAATCGAGTTACCACCGAAATGAGGAGTAGGCTTCTCATAAACGCAAGCAGCTAATAGACCGTTATCGTTGAAGGGCATACCAGCGAAAAGGTATAAGCATCGTTTGGCAAGGTCGTAGTCTTTGAAGGTGGCATATGAGCATAGGGCTTGTAGGCGTAAATCGCCGATCCTGGATGTAGAAAAGCATAAGTCAGGCTTGAATCTCGGTTGATCCAAAGGGCTATGCACCCACCATAACCGCATATCTCTCCGTGGTCCATCCTCATAAACGGTCTGCATACAATTCCTCAACGTCCTCAAAGAAACCTCATCGATCTTCCTAAACAATTGCTTGTCATCCTCTGAGAATGAAGATGATATGTTTGCAAACGATAGGGCGGGTGGATTATGTAGTGGAGCGGAAGTGACGGAGTGAGCGAGGGGATTTCGGATTCGGATACCGAAGCGGAGAGAGGTACTGATGGCTTCGACTTTTACGTATCGAAATGCGTGACGGCGTGGCATGAAGATATGATCGGGAAGGTAATCGACGCTATGGGAAGGGGTAGAGAATTAGCAGGGTCAATTGGAGTAGAGGTCAACCCGCAACTGACTTGATGATTTCATCTGGAAGCCAACTTGGACTGATCCATGCTCTGTATTCACGATGATGTCAGGCCTGAGGTCCTTATAATTTGACTGCCTGCTCAAAGGTCACCGACTTGTAATCGTCAAAGCTCTCCGCGACATCGTTTAGTACTTCTCCGTATATGATCTTCACTCGAGCAGGAGCATCAGGAGGTTCGACGCCAGTCGGTACTCCTTCGATATCGAACTCGAAAAATCCGGCTCGGTGTCCACCTGTCAAGTGGGTCGATTGGCCATATCAGCGCTGCCGTGCCTCCATTTTCGGAGAGACGGGAGACAATCTGCGTACCGAAATCAAATGTCACACTGTCACCTTTATGAAGGACTCTATCCTCTTCATTGCTATCTAGTGGTATCGCGCTCCAACCCATCAAAGCCTTGTCGTCCTTCACGGCCTCGATCGCTCTCAGTGGCTTGGACGTCGTTTGAGTCAGCTCCGGCTTAAGGGACTCTGCGATTTGGAGGAACCGTTCGTTGTGAGGACCCGGGATGGAGGGACTCATGATTACAACTGCAGGCGATAGCGGTTTGAGTTTGGTGGTGTCAGATGATGGATTGGAGACGAAGAAAGAGACGGGGATGGGATAAAGCTGAGATAGCTGGTTCTAACGGTCAGATGATCGGGTCAACAACAGGCCGGTAAGGCCACCCTTGCAGTGATATCCAGTTCCGCGGAGATTCCTGGACCCGATGGCGCATTAATATGCCGCGGCAGGTGCGTGCCCGGACGGCGAAACCACTGGACATCTGAGGGTTCCTCCGCTGTACGTGAATGCTATTCGTGGTTCGTCTTGGGGAGGAGGGGGATGATTCAAAGCATCGGCTGATCAACGTCGACTTGCGACGTCCGCGATGACTTTGCGCCGTCAGGGAAAGAAAAGCGACATCTTTATTTTTTTATAATCAAGTACCTCTCTTTCGAGAGCAACGCCATAGATGAACGAATATATATATGAGGGCTCCGGCTCCACTTGAATAGTCTTGGGCCTCTTTTCTTCCAGATCACTTACCCACACTCCACCGAGAAGACTGAAACAACTCCTCTCGAAATGACCTCCAACATCAAACCAGAACAACAAGGCATCCCATCCGACGAGAAATTCGATGAGATCGCCCATGTTGAGACGAACGGTGACCTGAAGAACACGAATGAAGGATGGCTCGCGGATGGAGCAAAAGAGACTTTGGCTGAGGGCAAGAGTCCGTGGAAGGTCATGTTGGCCAACCCTCGGGCTCTTGCAGTCATCCTAGCAGTCCAGTCGAATGCTATCATTGTCGGTATTGAATTCTCGTGAGTCTCTCTTATGGGTCTGCATGGTTGATTGCGAGCTGACGCCGGCTTTTTGCTCACCCCACCAGTCTTCCCGGTAACTTGCTCGGTATTCCAGCGTTCAACAAATTGTTCGGACAATACGATGCCGCGCTGGGTACTTACTCTGTCCCAGCCAACACCCTTGCCGTGTGAGTGAATGAAATCGTTCTTCTACCCTCTTCTAGTCCTCATTCTTTGCTTTCCCTTCCCCGTCTCCAGCTGGGCTGCCCTCTTCGCAACCTTTCAAATCATCGGACAGTTCACCGGTGGTTATATCTCTGATAGATTCGGACGAAAAATGTCTTTCTGGAACGTCATCTTCTGGACTTATTTGGGTGTCATGCTGGAGGTCATCGCCAAAGACTGGCAGATGTGGCTGGGCTCCAAGATCGTCATTGGTTTCGCAACGGGTTTGATGCAGTCTGTCGTGCCGACCTATGTGGCCGAGGTGGCACCAAGAGAACTTCGTGGTATCATGTTGTCTTTCTTCAACATGGCTAGTGAGTGACGGGTGTCTGGAAGTGACAACTGAAGAAACACTGACAAAGTGTGTAAACCCTTTTTTCCACAGTGGGAATCGGTGGTCTCATGGCAACTGTCATCCCTTGGGCTACTAATAACAAATGGAAGGCCAACATCGACGATCTTCGTGCTTTCCGTGTACCACTCTATGTCGCCCTGGCAGCTCCAACCTTGACCCTGATCGCGGAACTTTTCCTACTCGTGGAATCTCCATACTGGTTGATGATGCGAGGCAAGATGGAACAAGCTAAGAAGAGTATAGCTTTCTTGAATCCGAGGATGTCAGAAGGAGAACTCCAAACTCACTTTGCGATGTTGGAATACACTTTGGAGAAGGAGACCGAAGAATCAGAACAGGTCAGTAGTCATGAGTATCGTCATCGGAATCTCAACACTCATCATCCGAGTTCTTTTGATCTTCACAGTTGAAAGAAGTTTCCTATCTCGAATGTTTCCGAGGAACCGACCTCCGTCGAACATTCTGTGCAGTCTTCCCACCCATCACCCAGAACCTCACCGGACAGAACCTGGTTGGTGCCTACGCTACCTACTTCTTCACTCTCGCTGGTCAAAAGGATCCCCTTATCTCAAGCGTCATCACAACTGTTGTCGGTCTCTCTGCAAACTTTGCGTCCTACTTCGTCATCGAGAGTAAACGAGTCGGTCGTTGGACTTTGCTCATCGGTGGTTTGGTCACAATGACTGCGTGCATGCGTGAGTGTGACAAGACGTCGGTCTCTCCAGCCCGCTTCTGACTGACTCATTCGATCTACAGTCGCGATTGCTCTTACCGACGTCATCACCAAGGGAGTCTACAACTACGCCGCTGGAGTTTGTCTCGTTTTCTTCGTCGCTCTCTTCGCTGCAGCGTCCACCATGGGTCCGGGTGTTGCTGGTTGGGCGTACACTGGTGAATCCGGTTCTGCTCGACTTCGAGCCAAGACCACGACTTTGGGAACGATGGGTAACGCTTTGATAGGATTGGTTATGACTACTTGCTTGCCCTACATGTTGACCAAGGTTGGGGCTAAGACTGGTAAGTGTTCGAGGCCGGTGCTTGACATCTCAACAATAGTTAACCCTCGTACCCCTTCCTTCTTAGGCTTCATGTTCTTTGGTCTCGGCGTCATCTCTTGTGTTCTAGTCGTACTATACGTTCCCGACTTCACCGGAAAATCCTTCGCCCAGATTGACGAGTGCTTCTACCGCCGCATTCCTGCACGGCAGTTCGCTTCGACGGTCTGCACCGGAGACTACGGTCGTGATCTCGGTGATGAAGTCCATCCAACCCACATCTAAGGGATGAGATAAAGGGAGATATTGAATAGAACAATGATCTATGGCACTCACTTACGATGTAATGGTTCTCTATCCACTATGGAATGATATCTTTGGGCGTCATCTTGGTGCAGTCGTGGTGGCGGGGAATTGCTAAGGGATAGCTAGGCCGTCATTTAGGGGGCACTGCCCAACGCACCATCCAACCGCAGGTCTGAAACCCTCGATTGATGTCAGTGATGTAATGTCTATACTTCTGAGCTAAGAAAAATGCCGACAGCTCTTGAGGAGCTCGCCGCCTCCTGCCATGAAAGGGAATAATGAAACATGTTTGATCAGTTTGTCTATACTTCTCAGATAGGTGCAGCATGGACAGCTTCTGCAAAGGTGCATGAAATTAAATCTGACAAGGCTTCCATCAAAGGAATGACCTTTTTTGCATTTGAACACAGCTACTAATCAATGGATAGAGTGGCAAATTTGCTGTATATAAACCACCCTTTTGACAGCCCCAAATACCTACCTGCCCACCCCTCTTGCATCTTTTTCACAACCAACCACCTCACTTTGACAACCAACTGTGGATATCAAAGCATTGGACACCAACACCATTGACATCCACACCCACGACTTCACCCACCACAACTGCACCCACCCTACGCATCAGCCCATCCTCTTACATTACAATGGCATCATCAGACATGATGTTGTACACTGAGCGCGGGGAAGAAATTGTTTCTGAATCGGGATTTAAACAGTGGGTCGAATTGGCAAAAATGGTAGCTGGGTGCGCTGGGGATCTGAACGAGGTAGAAGTGAGTATAACCTGTCAGTTGGTCTTGAATCTATGGCAAACTCAACTGATGATTGTCTTGCAGAAGGTGACAAAGTTCTGGATTGAGTACCCTTCTGTGGAGAATAAATATGCCTTCAGCTGCCGCAGAATCCTCTTTGAACCTAAGAAAAAGGGCTTTACTTGGGACGAGAGGGGCGAGGGTATATAAGGGGGGTGTGCCTGGAATTGGGAGGCATATGTCCTTTACCGAAAGGCATTTGAAAATACATGGTCATCCCAAGAACGTGGAAGTCATATTGTAAAGTGAGTTTGCAAGGGTTTCTTCCCATTCTGCAATGTGGTCTGAACCCACCTGCATCCCTTTACAGGGATCTCCGATCTGCAAAGAAGGGTATACCAAAGATGGGCTATGCAGATGAAGTTTTCTGTGCGGCTTTGGCTAAAAATTACAAGGAACTTGTTGCTAAGCGGGAAGCGGAGAAGGTACCGGCTGAAGAGGGGAGGGGAGGAAGCGAAGATTCCGCATATTTGAGTATTAGGACTCCTTGGGACCCCACGCTTCTTTCTCAGCACACCTCAATGGGTCATGAAACAGACCTTTCCACACCCAGCCGTGACGCCACGGTCTCTGCCAAGCCTACCGAGACCGCATCAAACAACGATTCGGACTCCGAGGGTGACTCCGAGGGTGGCTCTGTGTGTTCCGCAGATTCAATGGCAACGGACTGGGTTGATTTGGGCGGGATCGGATTTTAGGAAGCGAGTTCAAGAGCTAACGGGATGAGGACGTCCTTTGGATTTGTGAGAGTGATTATCTGCTTAATTTGTGTGAATTCAACCTGTGGGGATGAGCCTGGGGTGACCTAGGGAGGTGAAGACAAGGACTGTCTATGGACCCATGACTGGGAGGGTAGTCACTGAATAGACACATATCATAGTTTCCCCCTTCTTTCTTTCTCTCCCCTCCTTCGTTCTGTAACTATAATTGGACAGTACTCTATCTCTTTTCTCTCAGCCTCTGAACATAGTGGAGTGTTGAACATCCGGAGGACCAAAGACCAAGAGTGGGTAGGCACTCAGCTACCCCTACCTCGCGCGTGCCCCCAATACCCCGTCTACTAAACATGACGTGACTTCACACCACGTTAGATTCAGCTTGAACCTGAATAACAGTTGGCTTGGAATTGATAAGACATGTCCATGGACGATGGACCTCCTGTCAGGCTCATAAGGACGATGGTAGCGTGATACTGCTTATGGTTCCAGGCTGCATCTATTTTTGTGTAGCCAGGTCTGCTTTTCCCGTTTCTTCTGTAGTTAGTAGTCATCAATTCATATTACACGCATTTCCCTAAATAATCGCCTGAATCTGACTGAACGTAACTTCAACGTCCCAGCTTGACTAACAATATCAAAACAGCTCTTTTCTCAAGCTACCATGCCCGCTCTTCAGTTCTGGAAACCAGGAGCAGCAGGTCCAGGTGCGTCTGCTCCGATCCGCCTTTAACGTCTTTCCTATAATCCCCGTGTAACTACTATCTTGCAGGAAGCACCGTCGACCGAGAATCCGAAGCAGAAGGCTCACTCCTCCCTTCCGCCGGCTCCTCCGCTCTCAACTCCCGACTCTCACTCTCATCTCAAAGAAATCGTCTTCCCATTCACAAGCATAGAGAAAAGCTACTTTATTGTGTAGAGAAGTATGGAGTGACGATCGTCGTTGGTCAAACGGGATGTGGAAAATCAACTCGTTAGTTGTTTCATTTATGAGTCTGGGGATATTGGCTGAATTTCGGTATGGTGTGCACTTAGAACTACCACAATACCTCCATGAAGCAGGCTGGTCAGCTGAATCTAGGGTTATAGCATGTACACAACCGCGAAGAGTGGCAGCTACATCCGTAGCTGCTCGTGTCGCAGAAGAAATGGGCAGCGTGTTAGGTGATGAAGTCAGTGTTGCTTTTTCTCTTTGCAGACTCATTCTTACCAGTCAGACTGATTCTCAACAATTTGCGGACACCAAGGTTGGATACTCGATACGATTCGAGGACCTCTCATCTCCAACGAGGACTAGAATAAAATATCTTACAGATGGAATGTTATTTAGAGAAACGATGGTGGATCCATTGCTGAGCAAGTATAGCGTGATCATGGTGCGTTTTGTTCACACTTGAGTATTGATGGACGGAGTTGGCTGACGCTGGTGTAGGGTCGTTAGATCGATGAGGCGCATGAGAGGGGGGCGTATACCGATCTGTTATTGGGATTACTGAAGAAGTGAGTGTTCGATCCGAGTGCCGTTTCCTCCTTTCTCACAGACCGAAAATCTCATGTGTCTGGCATTCTAGAATACGGCGGAAACGACCGGAGTTGAGGATCATCATCTCATCTGCTACAATCGACGCGTAAGTTTAGAGGACTGTCCAACCTGCAAACGGCAAGAGAGAGAAATTGATTCAGGCAGATAATAACAGGGAGGACTTTCTAGAATACTTCAACACAAACGCTGATGGGGAAGATCGATCAGAAGATGATGCAACAAGTCCGTTTTTGGGTTTTGCCATGTTCATGTCCCAAGCCAAACTGATGGTCGTGTGGTTATGTTGTTTCGCTATCAGTCGTCAGTCTCGAAGGGCGGATGTACCCTGTTGAGATCTGCTACCTGGCCGATCCAGTTACGGATTACGTGAAAGCTGCCGTACAAACAATCTTTGATATACATCTGAAGGTGAATGCTTTGATATGGCAGGTAAAAAAAAAAAGCACACAATACTGACGGCTCATGGCTGGCTGGCTCTGTAGGAACCGGCGGGTGATATCCTGGTATTTATGACGGGAAGAGAGGAGATTGATGAGACGTTACAGGAAATTGCAGATCGTATACCTTCGTAAGTTTCGCAATCCATAGCCCTATCTAAATCGTTGTTGTCTGACATTCCAGATTTGTTTACAGGATGTCCAAAGCAGCACCTCGACTATTACCGCTGCCTCTTCATGCTGGACTGACGACAGAAGAACAAGGGCAGATCTTCGATCCACCGCCAAGGGATACGAGAAAGGTCATTGTCTCGACAAACATCGCTGAGGCGAGTGTGACGATTGAAGGCATTACATATGTCATCGATAGCGGTTTCGTGAAGGTGGGTCCGTAGCTCCCAATGCACGACAAGAACCTCGGGCCTGATAGAAACATCCCGGTTAGCTTCGTACCTTCAACCCACGGACAGGCATGGATGTTCTATCCATCACTCCATGTTCCATCGCCTCAGCCAACCAACGAGCCGGACGAGCCGGACGAACCTCTCCTGGCAAATGTTTCCGGTTGTACCCTGCCTCTGCACTCCGGTCCGGTATCATGCCAACCACGACTCCACCTGAGTTGGTGCGATCCGATATCTCTCTATATGTTCTTCAACTCAAGGCGTTGGGAATCGACAATGTCCTCAGATTCGAGTTCATGAGTCCACCGCCGAGTGAGATGATGGTCCGGGCGTTGGAATTCTTGTTCTCCTTGAAAGCACTGGACGAGGAGGGCAGATTGACGAAGCCTTTAGGCACTAGTATGGCGGAGATGCCGGTGGACCCGATGATGGCCGCCATTGTGAGTGCTGCTGGCCGGTCAATTCGAGTGGATGCTGAAGGGTCGTGGGACGTCAGCTACTCAACTCCGGAGATTTCAAATGTGGAGAGGAGATTCTCAGCATCGCAGCGATGACTTCGGTTCAGGTAGGCCTCTTCTTGATGACGCTGATGGGGACTGAATACTAATATCGATGAGATTTCCAGAACGTCTTCGTGATGGGGGAAGGAGGTGCCGGAGCTCTGGGCGAGATCGAGCGTCGAAAATTCACTGCTGAAGAAGGCGATCATTTGACTCTCCTCAACGCTTACAATGCCTTCACCCGCGTTGGTCATCAATCTCCAAAGTTTTGCGCTTCCCATCGATTAAACTTCAAGGCATTATCAAGAGCCGTGGCTATCAGAAAACAGTTGAAGAAATATTTGGAAAGGTTTGGTGTAAAGGTTGAGAGTTGTCAAGGTGATATTGTGAGATTGAGGAAGTGTTTGGTGACTGGGTATTTCAAGGTGGGTTTCCTTCAATCTTAGGGGAAAAGGGATGTCAACTAATGGCGACGGTCTCAATGTTTGGGAAGAATGCTGCAAGGATGTTACCAGACGGGACGTATCGTAGCGTCCGCGAGAACGCTGTGAGCGACATATACGCCTGGTCTGTGGGTACCGATTACTGAAACCCTATCATATCAATGCAGGTCCTTCACGTACACCCATCCTCCGTACTCTTTACTCGGAAAGCTACAACAGGCTGGGTGATTTATCACGAAGTTATCGAGACGACCAAACGATTCATGAGAGACATGACGGTGATTGAGCAGGATTGGTTGGTGGAATTAGCGTAAGTGTGAGACTTGACATGAGAGAGACTACTATGACCACTGACTGTAGATTGTTTTGTAAAGACCTCATTTCTATACATTTAGAGGAGGAGGCTTACAGCCGCATTGATCGATGGGCGGCGCATGCGGAGAGGCCGCGGCCTAGGGTTGTATTTAGCATGCGGCGGGACATTCCAAGGCATTTGTTCCGGTAGACAATAGAAATGAGAGGTGTAGATGGTTAATCTGGTGCCCCGCTTTCCCCGACGAACAATAAAAGAGTGTTCAATGCTCCTCCTGGGCATTGTTCTTTCCAACCCATGCTAATCTTTCGAGACAGCGACGAGATGGACAGCGCAACAGAAGCTGACAGCGATGTCTGGCTGGCATACAGGTGGGGAAACGCACAACGGAATGTATACTCACTAACCCAGGAAGATATACACCACGTCAATCAATCGTTGAAACAGTCTATCCTTGCTCGACGACAGACTCTCAGCTACCCCGCAAGTCAGTGACCCGAACCAGCCCGTCAATCAGCCCTCCTCTTTTGTCTCCTCTTTTGTCTGCATCTCTGCCGAGCTCTTGGACGTCCAACTTCCCAGTGCTGTCTTCCCAACACGACCACACTCCTTTGTGGTGTATCATCTCTGCCTCCACCTGCGAAGCGAGCTTCCTGTTTTTACAAATGAGTCAAGAGGACAGGCAGCTCACCTGCGATCTAAAATCGATTGCCAGCACCCATAAGCCAGGTAGTCCCCGTGAAACACCGGATGCGTGTGAACCGACAGGTGAGTTTCTCGTCTATCCCGTTCCTTTGTTGAAAGTCAAGCATGGTTCGCGAGATACGCCAATAGCTAACCTAGATATGCGACTTGCAGCATCTGCGAGACCAGTCATTCCAGGTATGTTTAAAGCATACATGTTGCCTAAACCGCCCTGTCTAATTATGACGGTCACATTATCATTCGAGGCTTACCGGTGTTCTGCCTTTCCTTCAGCACTATCCCCACTACCTTCATCAGATCCCTCAAATCGCCAACCAATGTCTGCCGATAGAGCGACGTTCTCGCTTCCTCACGTTCTCAACCCAATCCCGAACCCTAGTCTGGCTGACAGGAGGAGGAAAGACAGCATGAATGGCAAGGCTGTATTGGTTGGATTGCACGATTTACCGATGCGGAAGACTGAAGTTACCCATCGGAGGACGACGAGTCTTCAAGGTCCACAAAAACCGACTTCCATTTCTCCTTTACTATCTCGTGACGAATGTTCCAACACTGATTCGATAGGGAACCTTATGATGAGTCCTCCTCTTTCTGCACGAGCATCATTTATCGCTCAAACCAGAGGTATTACAATCGCTGCAGTCAGGTCTACCGGTGGTCCTTTGAGTCCAGGTCTTCGATCTGCTGGTATGACGCCGGTGAAGGGTAGCAGAAGCTCAATTGGTCAGCTTGGAGAGCTGATCAGTCCTGGTCCGATGAGTGCGAGGAGTTTCAGATCGCTGGCGGAAGAGGTGAATGGTGTGCCGAGGACCGACAGTGAGTCTCCCTCTTGGAGCTGGGTTCGAGATATAGAACCTCATTACTCCATCGCCCCGACCATCAGTCATTCTCTGCAAGTTCTATCACACTGAAGGATTGACTTGCACCGCTCGACCATGTCGTTTCGTTCACGAACTCCCGCTACTCACTTCTCCTACAACCCACCATTTCCGCACTTCCATCTCCGGAGTTAGAGATTGTGCGTATCCCGAGTCTACAATTGAAGAATCGGAGGGCGAAGAGAGAATGGAGGAGTTAGTAGAAGTCTACCCAATGAGTGGGGGTGGCACAGGTCCGAAGGGTCGTCATAGTATGGCCAAATATAGGAGTGAGTTGAGGGCGAGACGAGTGTTTTGACTGGATTGGCCTGATGATTCTGCCACAATGTACAGCCGTTCCTTGCAAAGACTTTGCCAAAGGCAATTGTCTTTACGGAGATTATTGCTCTTTCCTCCAGTAAGTGGTCATGGAGATCGTCAAGAAATACGGAATGAGTCTGACCGTCATAAAACCCTACAGTACGATCCCAAGCGACGAGGTCAAAGTTCCTCAGAGCGGCGAGGATGAGCCACTGGTTCCAGCAACGAATGACAAGCACGTCCAAAGCTTGGACGAACTATTTTCAGGCCATTCTCCAGCAAAGCATACCGACGTATCCTGTGATAGTCCTCCGGAAACCGAAATGACCTTTTCAAGAAGTTCATCCCTACCCTCTGCTCCCAAGCGTATTTCTACAAAGTTCAACAAGGGAGATATCACCGTTCCGGAATACCGCTGGACCAAAGAGGACGGCTTACAGCCAAACCTACCATCTTCGGCCACCACGGAGAACTTCAGACATCTGCCAGAAGTAGTTGATTGGACAGCAGAACCAAGTCCGAGGGCTGTCGTACCTCCGGCTCAGTGGGCATCTGCACCGTCTCAGTCCGCCTGGACTCAAGGCCCACCGAGGTCGTTAGACCCAAAGCCAAACATGACCAACGGGAAGATAGATCACAACGCAACGCCCACCCTGCCCATCACGGCCTTTTCTTTTGATACGACTTCTGTTCCAAATACCCCTGAGGCTATACCTACCATTATGAATCACCAGCTCGATGACCCTTCATGCGGCGCCTCCCCGGCTATCTCAATGGGACAACCGTCGTATCAGCAATATGTGGCGGATCAATGCGATGGAGGAAGTCCGTCCCCCATACCAGAGATAACCTTCTCACACAATCAGGTCCCCCAACACTCTCATACGGCGAACTTCGAAGACACAGCCGTCGCTTTCCCATGGGGAGTCGCCGGGCTGGATACATTATGGCAAATGGGTTACACGCTCGGATGGAACAGTTTTGCGCAGGCGCAATCCCTGCAGAATGGAAGTCAAGCTCTCATAGATGATCTTATGCCAGCCGGAAGCCAGCAGGATATGCAACAAGATTCACCATCAACAATCTCTGCGCACGCTAAGATGGCAGCATCTCGGCATGGTATCACTACGAGGAAGTCGGCCAAGAGAGCGATGAACTACAAGTGTAGGTGTCTGGTATACTTGAGGGGATCTGGGATCCAGGAGCTGACATGTACGATCGTAGCAAGAGTTTGTGAATTCTTTTTGCAAGGCAATTGCCCTCACGGCGACAAATGCACTTAGTGAGTTTCATCGTGCTCTCGATCTCTCTTCATATTGACCGACGGTTTGGCTAGCAGTAAGCACGACAATATGTCATCGGTGACAAAGGTCGGAGCTGGGGCATCGAAGCATCGTCAAATTTATGAGAAGATCAGCAAACCATATAAGAGTAAGCGGATGAAACGCTGAGTCGAGCATTACGTGCTCATGCTCACCCTGACGTTTCCTTTATAGCGGTTCCTTGCAAGTACTTCAACTCCATAATCGGATGTATCAATGGAGACAAGTGTGCTTTTTTGCATCAGATAGTTGTTCCTCTCGGTACGCCTTTGATCCTGAAGCCTCGGCCATGGCGAAGTGAGTTGTTTGTTGAGTCTGCCAGTACATGGACGGGTGTTGATTCGATTAAACTTGTCGTCTCAGCCAAGCCTTGCAGGGTGGGTAGTCTTGCATCTGCCGTCCTTGTTGTCTACTGACGGGCGATTTTGCTTCACTAGCACTATCAGCGAGGAACCTGCGTCGCGGGAGACAACTGCGCATTTGCCCACGTTCGTGTCAGTGTTAGCGACTTCCCGAACTCAACAAGGTCGGAGAAGGAATCAACGACTCCCAGTCCTCATGTCAAATCAATCCCTACGGCAGGCAAGCAACAGGGCGAAGATCCTAAGAACTTGCTGTGCAGGTGGTTTCGTCGCGAGAAGGGGTGTCGACAGGGTGAAGCTTGCCGTTTCAGTCATGCGCTTGATGTCGCGGCGCCTGAGGGGAAGAAGATGAACATCAGGAAGGACAGTGATCTGACTGATGTGAGAGAGCTCAGCGACGACGACGATAACGACGACCTCGAGGTGGTGCAAGATGCTGTGACTGAAGTGAGTGATTGGGATTTTGTGCTTCGAGGCTGAGGACTGAAGTTTACTTGAGAGCCACAGGCCCTTCTGACTGCGTTGACCCAGTCGTCCCCAACCTTCAGTCGAAGCTCCAAGGACGACGGTTTGGACTAGAAAAGGTCGAGTTTCTACGTTTCCTTCTGCGAGGTATACTCTCCCACAACATCATCACAAACGTGGACTGCCATGGACTGCATCTGTGGTGTCCTGGAAACTGGAACAAATGGGAACTAACCGAACGATGCGACATTGCTGGTCCATGCGCTTACCGTCGATGACGTGTTCAGCCAAGAAGGGTCGTCTTGTTTTCATTTCAGATTTGTTCGTAAAACACATTCCATTAGAGCATGGTTATTATTCCATCTCCATTCAACAGACATGCCAGATATCTCGTCTCCGACCCTCTCCCCATCAACAGCCATCGATGCCACTCCCTTTCGTCTCTCCGAAAAATACTATAAATCTCGCCAAACACCGGGAAATGCTGTGGAAATCGATCCTACTCAACACCGCCGACGAAGAGTTCGAGCTGCAAGGTTGAAGCAGGACACTAAACCCTCGTTAGCTGGTCGTGGTGTATTGGATTTATCTCGCAGGGAGGATGACGAAGTCTCTGGTTCTGGCTGGGTAGTGGATGAGGACATCTATGGTGGAAGGGAGGTTAAGCAGATTACCCTGAGAGCCTCTGAGAAGGGGAAGGAGAGAGCACAGCAAGCATTCATTCTGGCTGATGGTAAGCCTGCCGTTTCTTGAGATTTGCAAAACATGTCACTGAGCATATGTGAATAGGGATCATTCTCCTCCCATCATACCTTTCTCCATCCTCCCAACTCCAGCTACTTCGTGCTTCCCTTGCGGAGTATACACTTCCACCAAATCCTCTGTCACTATCAACGCACTACGCTCTTCCGAGTCTCTCCTCTCAGTCTTTCTTCAGTTTATATGCAACTGAATCCACCCAGCACATACCTAGTCTCGCCGAGCTGCAAGCTCGGTTGTCAGCCGGTGATTCTAGCCGTGAAGGACAGGTTTCAACTCCTAGCTTAACACCGTCGTCCAACCTTTCCCGCTCAAGTTCATGGAAGAGCGATCATCCATCTCCCAACCTCCATGGAAAGACAGCGGCAGAGTTGATGAAAGAGCTACGTTGGTGTAACCTTGGACATGTCTATAATGTAAGTCATTGTGTTCCCATGTCTTTCTCTTCACCTCATCCGAACTGTTCATGAAAACAGTGGACAAATAAAGCATACGATTTTTCCCACGATCCACCGATCCAGTTTCCTGCTGATCTAGCTGAGACGTGCGGAGAGATCGTAAAGAACACTCCCTGGGAAGATGTGATAGATGAGAAGATGGAACACGTGGACTGGGGGAGGTGGGGCGATGACTATAGTGAGTAGTGCCGATTTTCTCGAATCGACCCTCTGAGTTTATATCGACGGTTATTCCTCGGTAACAGTGCCAGATACAGGTCAGTTGGTCGCTTGTACTCGGCATTCTGCGTTCATATATTAAAACTGGAGGTCATTCTTTGTTCAGGTATCGTTAACTTTTATCAACTCAAGGATACTTTAATGGGTCACGTCGATCGCGCTGAGTGGGTCTTCATGTCATTTTTGTACTTTTGTTCATTGCTCATTACCTCTACACAGAGTGGATCCTTACCGACCTCTCATCTCTCTCTCGTTCGTCAACCTTCTCCTCGCCATCTATCATGATCAAACCAACACCTAACGCTTATTACCTGATGACTGGTTACGATCCTGCCTCACAGTCTCGGACACGCCTGCATCTTTCTCCTAGGGTCAACCACCCGGGACACTGAACCTATTCCTCTGATTCTAAGGAGTGGCGATGTTTTGTTGATGAGTGGGAAAGGAAGGCGATTTTATCATGGTAAGGGAGACAGGTCGGTTGGGGAAGCTATTACGTTGATTGATTTCCTATTTCTTGCTTTTGTTTTTCTACGCCTGGATAGGTGTACCGAGGGTGATGGAAGGAACGTTGCCTAAGCATTTCCAGTCTGAATTGGAGGACGATGAAACGATGAAAGCGTGCAAAAAGTTCATCTCTACTGCAAGGTGAATGAGAAAACGAATCATCGAAAATCGTTATTGGTCATGTCATTGGCATCTGAAACAATGTTTATCATCTTTCTACCTCTTTCCCTTTCTTCATTCATAGAATCAACATAAACGCTCGTCAAGTCTTTCCACCAGGAAATTAAACCTTTCAAACCCCTTCAGTCCTAATTCGAGGATATACTTTCTTCCCAACAACTAGGATGAAAAGCTATCCAACTTCCTTTCATTTCACCGATATCGTCATGAGGAACATCTCGTGGTGTTTCCATTTCGTTCTTCGAGGAGGGAAGGAATGCACGTCCAACAGGGATAACGCCACTTCTTAAGAGGTTTGAGCAGAAATGACAAGGAAGGTCTTTGAGCGTGAAGTAGGCAGGTATTCGATGCTGTCTCGAAGAAGAGAGGGAGTGAGCATCTCGTTCCCTAAATTTTGTTTTATACCAATGGAACAGAGGAGAAGTGGAAGGAAAACGTACGATCAATTCAGATAAAGATAGTTCTAAACCCGTCAGATGAATAGATAGATCTGTTAGAGCTTTATATTGAGAAGCCGAGTGTTTTGATATCTTGGGGGGGGGGGGGGGGGGTTTGGAGGTGGGTTGTATGTTAGAAATCCCATTAAATCCTCTCGTGATTTTCACACCAACATCTTTTATTTTTCCTTCTTCGGAAAACTCACCTGCTCTGACCGAGAAACCATATTAACTCGATAAATGATAACACCTTCTTTATTGATTTCTCTAACTTTTCGTAATCGAGTACCGAAATAACAAATCCCATGAGCTATTCTTCCAAGGGATATTTGAAAACTACCGTTAAGGATTTCATCATCGTCTCCTTGTGTTGTCTCGTTGATTTTGATCCTGAGAACATCTCTGTCTCGTTCTTCTCCTTTCTCTCCTCTTTCTCCTTCTCCGTCTCCTTCTTCTCCTCGTTCATCTTTACTTTGAGAATTGGGAACAGAATTAATCAACATAACAGCTTCTTGCAAATCCTTCTTTGATAGAATATGTTTCATCTCTGAAGCTGGAACCAGTATGGGTTTGAATGTACCACCTTTGGTCTCGGTATGTTGTTGTTGTTGTTGTTGTGGAGTTGTAGGATTGAGATGTGGTTGACGGGTACGTAGTCGTTTTTGGGGTAAGACGGTGGGTATTGGAGGGAAGAAGGTTGGTATGATGTGTGAGTTGGGTTTAACGGGGAATATAGCTGGATGTTGGAGGAGTGGACCAAGTCATTGAGGTACCCGTCAGCATTGTGGGATATGTCCTTGTGTATATATATTTTTCATATATATATCGAGGGAAATCACTAACAAGGATCAACCATTTTCACTGCTTCTTTCATCTGATTCAATAAAATCTGAGCTACATGTGCTTTACTTGTTATTTCGTTTGAATGTGTGATTGGGAGGTTGAGGATATGAGATAGGTTTGGAAGGATGGGAAGGGATGTGAGGAGTTGGTTGTAAATGGGTGGAGGGGTGGGTAGATCGGGATGGGAGGTGGTATTGATATCATTGGGAGGAGGAGGAGGAGGAGGAGGAGGAGGAATGGGAGGAATAGTGGATGGTTGCATGGTGGTGATTGTTGATATACGTTGTTACGATATGATATGAGATGGTCATGGTCATGTTCCCTGGGCGGTTTCGCCCAAATGACACGTCATCGACCCTCCCACTCGTTCCCGTCCCGTCGATTCTCCCCAATAACATATTTACATTTCATTCAACCTCACCTCCGACGGAACTCACGACAACGACGACGACCAGGAAAGCAACAACACAGCATACACTCCCATCGACCATCTTCACTTTCCATCATCTCAATCATGTCATCCGCTTTCGCAGTGGGGTCTTTGGGCAGATTAGTTCGCTCATCCACCAAACGAGGTAGGTTCTTCTCCGGTTTCCCAATCTCTCACTCCTCGTCTTGTCGCTGATAGCTGAGATCTCCCTCTCTCCTCTCGCTCACTCCAGCTCGCTTCACACCGACCACCACAATCACCTCCCTACGATACGCATCGACTTCATTCCGAATGCCAGCAATGTCTCCGACCATGACGGAAGGTGGAATCGCAAGTTGGAAGAAATCAGAAGGTGAAAGCTTTCAAGCTGGAGATGTTTTGTTAGAGATTGAGACGGATAAAGCGACGATCGATGTGGAAGCTCAAGATGATGGTATCGTAGCAAAGATCTTGGTGAGTATTAAATGATTGAAGGAGGACAAGGAAGAGTGGAACGCCGAGGACGAGAAGCTGATGACAAAAACACCTTCGACGCTGCTTTGAATCAGTCTCAAGATGGAGCTACAAAAGTTCCAGTCGGTCAAATCATTGCCATCTTAGCTGAAGAAGGAGATGATTTATCATCCATTCAAATCCCAACTTCCATCGCTCCTGAAGGTTCTTCATCCACTCCTGCCACAACCACCGAAAACAAAGATGCTACGTACAAGGAAGAGACCATGTCAGTCAAACCAGGTCCAGAGAGCAAGACTGTCGAAGCGGAAGGTAAATCGGCAAAAGAAGGTGGTATGGAACAAGAAGTGATTGGTGGGAAAGGTCATGAAATTCATCATGCGAATGGGAAAACAATGTTTCCTAGTGTTATGAGACTGTGAGTGTTTTGTGTAAGGGAGAGGATTAAACTATCGCTCTCCCGAGTGTTAGTTTGAGAAGAAGATGCTTCGAGGGGAAAACGGGTCGCTAATAAAAGCTTTTGGGAAACGATGTTTCAATTCAGTCTCTCCGAATCAAACCTCTCTCAATCTCAGATTGATAAAATCAAAGGATCAGCTAGACATGGTATGCTCACCAAGGGTGATGTACTTTTCGCTATGGGTAAAGTTCAAGATCCTAGAGGAACGGCTAGCAAATTAAAAGCTACGAAATATGGTGTTGAAGGTGCAAAGTTGAATGAGGTGAGGGGGAGGGGTTTTTTTTTCTTCTCTCGTCTGGTTATACTTAGTCACGAAGGAGAGACTGATGCTCATTTGATCGTGTCTGGTATTTTTAGTCAACATCAACGACTCCACCAGCTGGACCTAAGGAACCGGAACTCATCCTTGATGGAGCTGCTCTTCGAAGATTGATCCTAGGTGGATTAGAAAAGGCTACCAAGCCAACTTCACCTTTATCTAGTGGTGAGGAGAGATTCCTTCCATCCTTTTTTTTCATTATCAAAGAAACCGAACAAGGATAAGCTGATGAGGGGGTTTTTTGTTTTTCGTACTCGACACCAGTCACTAACCCCCTTTCAAAAGCTACTTCCACCTCATTCTCACAAAACGACTTTGACGATGTCCTTTCTCCATATGCTTCGTTGTTCGCCAAGGAGAAGAAACCTGAGATCGAGTTGCCATCTATTGAGACTTTGGTTCAGGATAAGGGTAGGGCTGTGAAGAAGGATGAATGGGAAGGATTGTTCTGAATTGGAAGATGATAGGGACTTTTTCGAAATTGTAGGATTCATAGAATTTGATAATATGCATAGAGGTACAGGGAATGGTGGTGATCGATCAAATGCGTTGTTTACACACGTCGTGGTGCAACTTCCTTCATTAAATTCTCCCTCATGATTATCATCTCCCTTTCCTCTGCTTCTTCCACACCCGTCCTCGCACCTCTAGGCGCCGCTAACAGCTTCCCAGTCAACTCTACCACATCCTGTCGTAATTTATTCTCCCAAAAGTTATCGCCTTCCGCAGTACGAGACGTACGAGACGTGGCCTTCTCTTGATACGTATTCCAGGCTTTCCGCATGGAGGATATCCTTCCCGAGTTGATCGCCGTTTTCATGAGTAAACCGAGCAGTTGAGCAGATCGGTCCAATCCTCGCTTTTGAGCATGGGTCATCACTTGCTCCGCTGCATCTGCATCACCCTTCCCTACCACAGCGCGAAGGACTTGAATGTAGCTATTCGAATTCCACTCTCGATCGGTAGCTAGTAAATCTAGACATCGCTTGATATCGCCCTCTGCAGCGAATGCTGAGAGGATGGCATTCAGCGCTTCCAGACGAAGGGTGGAAGCCAGGGTTTGATCTTCTAAGATCTGCTCGGAGATGTGGACGGCTACATTGGTCCTTCCAGCTGACAAGCACAGTTTTAATGCGGTCTCCGCCACTCGTTCGTCCAGTGTGAGCCTAGGGAGGTCAGTCCCAGTAGCGAGTGCGGATTGTCCGGGTAATGAGAGACCATAAAGAGGTTGAAGAAGATCGATTCCTTTCTGTTGAATTGCCTTGTCACCGAGCATGAAGCATCGCATGGCGGCGATAGCCACGAATGAGTCGACATTGTCCTTGTTCTCCCTAACCAATCGATTCCACAACATCATTGCCTCGGAACCCGCCGTTTCTTTGTTTGCTAGCAAAGCACCAAACATCACAGAATACGTCCAGGAATCCGGATGAGCCATGCTACCCATCATCTCGTACACTCTTTCCATCTCATCGACCTTTCCGAAATGCGCGAGACAACCAAGATAAGCATTTGCGATTGCTGGAGTGATCTCCGGGTTGTCGGTCGGGGTCGTTTGATCGATGCCATCTTCTGAACCGAGGAGAGATGTTAGATATCGTTGAGATTGATCAAAGAGGATAGTAGCCCGTCCCAGTGTACGTTCACTACTCTCGCGGGATCGAGAGTAGTGGGAGAGCATGATACTGTACGTTCGAGAAGATGGAGCGATGCCGGTTTTCTTCATCTGTGGTTGGGGAAACATCAGACCAGTGTCATTATACACAGCCTTCGACACTCACGTCGTTGTAAGATTTCCACATCCTGGTATACAATCTAGCCTTACCAAACGCCGCAAGAAGCAAGTTCCACGAAACGACATTGACGCTCGGTCTCGGCGCTCCCTTGATAACGCTTTCGGCGGCTTCGAGATCAGCGGCTGATAAGTTCGGGCGAGCAAGATATTTTTTCAATTTATTGGCGGTAGTAAAGGGATCAGAGCCAGGAGTGAATGGAGCTCGAGTGGGTTTGTCCGTGGTTATCGTGGGGGTTTCCGCTGAGGATTTGACCCATGATTGACGAGGTGTCCGGTTCATAAAGTCCGAAGATGGATTGGGAGATCGCCATGGTTGCTTCGTTGTCCGTGCGGTTCCAGCAGAGTACCTCGTTCTTTGAGGTGGATCTCCGCCATCCCTACGACTGCCGTTGCCAACAAACGGCTTGGACTGCAAAGCAAGGGTCGGGCATCCTGCGTGGAAAGACCTAATCCTGGATCTGGTGAAACGAAGCAAGCTTGCATGGTGGGTTTGCGATGAGGATTTCAGCAGTTGACTTGACGTCTGCATCATCTGAGAAGTCGTCACCCATCCTACTACTCGTCTTGACGTCGACTCCATTGTTGCTGAAGCTGGGTGTGTTTCTCAGCCATTCGAACAAATCCCCACTACGGAGTATTATTCAAAAAAAATGTCTAGCTAGAGCCACGTGGGGCGGTGGCGAATTGTTCTCCTGCCAATGGGTTGAGTTGAGCTGACCAAACCCCATATACGATACATGATATTGTTGATGTGATATAATGTTGTACCCACGTTGAGGGGTACGAATGCAAATCTAATGACTACATGTAGCGACGGCGAATCCATGCCCATACAGGGCCGTTTTAAGTTGTGCCGGTCCTCACAACGCCGCCTTACCTGCAGTTTCCAAAGGGAGACCAAGGGCGAGAAGCCCAGCAGCCAAGAATATTCCAGCGCTATAAGAGGTAGTCATCAGCGGAATTCGGCTTCGCCAGTATGAGGTACACTTACGCGACGTAAACTGGCGCGAAGACAGTGCTAGCTCCGTACAGCTTGATGATGGGGGAAATCATTCCGAACTGTGGTAGAACACCCTCTTAGTTTGGAGCACAACGGTGCGCAGAGAGCAACATGACCTACGAGTCGGTTGGCGGCCGAGCATAATGCATCTCCGGTCCCCCTATCTGCGCTGGAGAATACCTCGGGCGTGTCTGATAGTGGCAGGTCAGCCAGATAGCTCAGCAGCCATTGTTTGTTAACAGTGAAACTCACATCCATCTGCGTGGCGGTAAGGCAGAGTAAGCAGCTAGTCTATACGGCAAGAGGCAGATCACTCACACAATACGGCATACATGGCGTTTTGCTGAATGATGCGATGGTTAGGTTGAGAATTTGAGAAACATGCGAGTGAGATCGAGACAACTCACAACGAAGGCCACCAAGCAGTTCCAAACCAGAATCGCGTCGCTGTTATTGCAGGTATCAGCCTCTCAAACAATCCTCACGTAGTCCTGCGCCCTCTCTTACTTTGACTTTGCAGTAGTGAACGCGAACAAAAACACGGAAGTGGTGATGGTAAAGAGAGCTACACAGAACCTTCGTCAGCCGACGTTAGCAACGAGATGACTGAGCTGGCTCACCCAAAGCTCCTCGTCGACCGGAGATGATACCCCATTTGCCAGCAACGCGCCACTCTACTAAAGCGGCTCCAAGGATGGAGCCGGGGACACCACAAGCTGGAGATGCAGTATCAGCGACGGTAAATTGAGCGGTGGAACAGGAAATTGAATATTACCCGCTTGGATGGCGCTAAAGGGAAGACGGCAGTTGTGGTCAATTGGACATTTTCATCAATGAGTCGATCTAGAACTCACTAGTCGCTGTAAGCGGTGTCAAGGGATTGGCCACCAAGCTGTAAATAGATGTAAAGTCAGTCACCGCGGTGTTCGCTAAATGATGGGCAGGTTGTCAAGAACGTACTCCCGAGGTCAACTTGGCCAAGAGAAGAGGCAAGAAAGCGTTATAGAGGGGATATGCAAGACCAATGAGAGCCCAAAGCTGAGTTGTGAGTTGATGAAAAGACAATCAGTCTGTGTTGTACCGGCTTAAAGCAGCTCCGACAATGCTCACAGTAATAATAATGCTAGTGTTTATAGCCATCCGAGTGCCAACGAAAAGCGCCTTAACATGGCTGAAGTCAACGTTGGCGAAACTTCGTCTCATATCGTCACGGAAGCTTGTAGCAGCTGATTGCTTCGGATCGATATCCACAGCCAGACAGGCATCACGGAGAATCTCGACGGTTACGAGACATTCTGTTTTGTTGCGCGCAGCGACCTTGCGGAGAACGGCAACGGCTTCCTCGTCACGGCCTGAAGGGGGAGGTGAGGGTAAGAGAACGGCATGGGAAGGATTCTCAGAATGAGATCCTACCTTTTGAAACAAGCCATTTCTGCAAAAGTCATGTCAGTGAAGACAACTGGAACCTTTTCAGAAACAGCGTAAACTCACCGGTGACTCAGTCAGCGGGAACACGAGCAATCGAACGGCAAAGCAAAGAAGAGTCACGCCTCCCATTGTAAACATTGAGTATCTGTGATCTCTCCCTTTGTCAGCGCCACTCCCAAGATGGTTCAAGAAGTGCCACGCACCTCCAGCCCCAGTTCGCGCCAAGCGAGCCGGGCGCACAATAAGCGTTACCAGTGACAGGGTCGACGACAGCTGAAGGGTTGTGAGTTCAGTACCAACTGACATTCAAGGAGTCAGCTCGTCATTCGAGTACTCACTGGGACATGAATAAAACTTGACAAAAGGCCAAACGATGAGACTGCCGAGTACTTGTCTGTACAAAGGTGGGACAGCACCTGATCAATGAGCGGATCAAAAGCTGTAGGGTAAGGTTTGTACACACCCGAAACTCCAGAATGCGGAGAGGAGGGTAAGCTGTTGGTGGATAGCTCAGTAGCTCAGTACAGTTTGTTTTGTTCAGTCAATTACGACACAACTTCGCTCACCAGGAACTGTAGGCATCATCGTTAGCAACGTATCTCTAATCAAGAAAGCGACCCAATGACACACTCACCTGCCTGTTCCTCGGCATGAACTCAATGAACAACGCTCCATCCACAGGTACTGTGAACACACTCTATCAACTCCAACCCATCGAATTGCCTGGCTCAAGGTCGAGCCCCACCTCATACTCACAGTTTCCTCCGACAGCGAATCCAAGCAAGGCGATTACTCCACACCATGCGTTGAAGCTCTGTACACCACCAGCGGCGACTCCGAGAGCGCCAGATAACAACAACGTAAGGTTCCAGGAGAATCGCCTGCCGAGGACATCGGCTGAGATTCCCCAGAAAAGAGCTCCACATAATAGGCCGACGTAGAGGTAGAGGGTGGAGAGAGCGACGTCTAGGAGATGATGGAAGGTGGAAGGGTGTGAGCGGGGGTTCGATGTCGAATAAGGCACGGCTTACGATTGATGTGAAATTCGGCTGTTTGGAAAAGGTTTGTCGTTGAGCTCTGTGCATTGCGATTGATGGGTTGCGAATTTCCAAAGCTCACCTTGAACTGAAGCCAAGACCAAGGCTACACCCTGGAGGTATAGGTTGTCGACTGCCCAGCTGTGAGTGACAGGTTGGATGGATAACGGATTTAGCGAGCGTTATCCAAAGAGCATGGGCGTCAAGCAGATACTGACCCCATGCCGGAAACCCAGAACAAACCCCACTCTATCCAACGTGTTCGGGAGATCAGTTGGTGTTGTCTAACGAAGGATGCCCGATCGATCTACTAACGGAATCTACCCATGCCGATGCGTGAGATCTCCTTGTTAATGACATCCACCTTGATCAAGAAAGCTGCATCAGCTCCCTGACCAATAGCGGAGTGAAGAGCGTCGCTGTCAAGGGAGTAAACCTCCTTGTTATCCATCGTACGCCGAACATCCACTACCGAGTCTTTCTTTTCGTCGTCTCGCATGGCGTATGATGAGTGGCAAAATTCAGTATGAGGTTCAAAAAGAGATTTGAACAATGAGGGTTGATGTTGTCGTCTGACGAGGTCCAACGACCAACACAGACCACTACCCTCCTCCCTCGTTCACCCTCTTCTGCTCGCTCCACCTTGGCATTTTTGTCTAATTAACATTTTGTGCCCCATTTGCCGACGGGTTAGTCTCTTTTTCGATTCAATTGGGCATCGAGTGGCAGCGCCACACGTGGTCGAAAAGTAAACACACGTTCGAGGCTATTCCGGGGGATGTCCCTCCGATAGCTCAACACCCGACTTGGAATCCAAAGCGGGATCACAAGGCATTGTCTTGCAAGCTATGCTCGGGCATAGCAAGTATGGAATGTGCTTTGAAAGCTACGTCTGTCCCCATGAAATAGCGGATGATATCCAACTCCCGCCACATAGCCGGTCGGTGTAACGTTGTCCGCCCCTCTTCGCCTTGAATAACACACCTGAAACTCGACAGTGCTGTATAAAGCTGTATTCGAAGCTCACAGAAGGGTCAATACGCCGCCATCACCTATACAGGGTACTTATCCAAACCATATGCCGCCACCCAGTGTCAATAGGATGCAGACGAAAGTCGCCCGACTCCCAGTAGATATCTCGGCCCTTTTTACGACTTGCTAGCAACGCCACCGTGACGCCAAATTACAGAGGAAGTCAGGTGGAAAGGGAAAGGGCGTGTTACATGTTAGCTGCATCCGGGATGCCATTCCAAATTGCATAAAAGAAGCCAGCGAAATACCTCTTTTCTTTTTTTCAAACCCTCGTAACCTTCAGATAGCGAACAACTTGACCATCCACAACATGACTTCTAACCTCGAAATTATCATCGTCCACCGTCCTGATGGCCCCGGAGCCATGCATGAGAAATCTCCCGAATTCCTAGACTCCATGAAGTACGTCAACTCACAGAAAGGATGTAGGAGTACTCAATGGGGTCGTGCTCTGAATGATCCCAGCGTGACCATATGCATATACGGTGCGGGGGGTTTGATTTCCTAGGTTTTCAAATAGGCTCATACTTGTGATACCGGGATATACAGATTGGGATGAACTCGAAGCATACCACACATGGCAAAAGGAATCTCACTACAAGGACTTCCGAGAATGGGCGTTTGCTTTGGGCAAATCTCCTGGTGCAGGTATACCTCCTTTGGAAATCCGACACATAACCATCCCAAGTGAGAAACTACAGGAGATCTTTGCCAAGCCGGTGCTAGAGATTGTCATGGAGGGCAGTGAAGAAGGAACTGGTTTTACAACAAAGGTAGTTGAAGGATATGGAGAAGGCAAGCCTATTACAATCAGGGGACTCGATAGTGAAGAGCAAGGATCGAAGAGTGTGGGTGGCAGTGACGGAAAGGTCTTCAAAGTTAAACTTGTGTCGTCTTAGGTATTGGACATAGGGAATTTGAAACTGGTTTTTATAGGCCGGAAAGATTATCGAGTCTACTGATGGTTTTCCATTGTAAATATTGAGCTCTATTGAAATGGGTTGGGTGGGCTTTGCTTGCCTCTCAAATATGCCTAAGGGGGTTGGGACCGGAAAGCTCTGATGACTTCAACAGTTTCACGATGAATTACTTGTACCGCAACACCCACCAGTATCCGGCTTCATCACGAGAACGGTCGACCCATGCTTTCAAATTCTGCCGCCATGGGGACTAGTGATGCAAAATCTTAGAAGATTCGTATAGGTGCTCCAATGTAGACAGCGGGATTACGGTAACCAGTAGGCTGCTCACCCGAATAACATTACCACCCATGAGCACTGTTCTGACCTTCAGTCCACGCTCTTTCATGACAGTAAGACCTGGCGTTCGGCCCCACAAATGCCATGTGATGATCGTTTCACAAAGTGCGGTCTCAGTTCCTGATCACTCGGACAATTAGATGCTAGATGGAAGCACGTATCCACCCTTTTAATGTGACGATCATGAAACACACAGTTATGGAAACGGGGGTTACTCAACGTACTACTCCGTGACGACCATGACCATCATTTGAACACATTTCATACCTCAACAACGTAGTCTACAAACAACAACATCAACAACGAAATATGACACTCACCAGTCCAAATGGCCAGTGGACCGCCTGTCTACGTGATCCCACCACCAAAGAAGTTTTCCCATTCGAATATGTTGTTATTGATGGTAGAAAAACCACAGCCGTAATTTATGGAAGGCCTGATAGTGTAAGCAGCTCATTGATCTGTTATGGTTCTACCCAAGATTCACACAGACTCGCTGGGCCGGCCATATAGCTCTATCAAGTACATTTCTCACACAAGAAGATAGGAGGATTTGAGGATGACGATGACTCCGATGGAGAGGACTATGAGGGATATCAACAGAACCAAGGGCAATGCGGCGCTATCGACGTAACAATAATCAGTTGCTGGATTGGCAACTTCTATGAGAGTCAATGGCTTATGCGCAACGACAGTGATTTTCAAGGTGATTACCCTGGACCGAGGACGGGTCAGGAGAAAGGTCTGCAGTGCAGAAGCTTTCCTAAGGTGGCGGTGAGAGCATTCTAGAAATAGTGAGAGGAAGGACAGCTTAAGCACTGAACTACACACCTCTGAACAATCGACGCAGGGGTGTGATGCACTCATCGAGATGAAATTCAGCCCTTACGAGTGCATGTTGGATCGCAAGTCAAATAAAATACACGACGTGGATGGTAAGATGCTTGATCCAGATGAGGTGATCGGCTTTTGTTGCACGGATCCGAAAAGGCTTTACTTGTACGTTAATTGGACGTGCGAAAATCACTTCTAAGTTGGTTTAGTTCTGATCGGATTGTTGCAGGAAGGGAGACGATAGTGTGGTTGTTCAGGAGGGCAATCATTTCCTCTCCAGGTGTGATCCTTACACCTCGAATTGGACAATATCAGTCTATTACCGTCCTAGCCATGTGGAACATGAGAGTGAGTGAAGTGTTGAGTGAATGAGCTTTCATCGTACCTAAGCATCTTCCGGTCAAACTTCAGACTTCGTCAATTTGGTCGCGAACTCTGACGAGGCTGGCGCTCAAGACAAGGAAAATACGAAGGAGCCTGGCCAACCTCTGGAGGCCATCCAAGATTTCAGTGGAATGCAAGTTGACGTCGAGGATGTCACAGACACAATTGAAGTCGAACCTGCTGTTCCTATACAAGAGACTCTTGGTAGTCCTATACGACTCAACAAAGGACCAAGGTCAGCCAGCTTGCCGCCTGGGTTCCAGATTGAACGTATCAGCTCGCAAGGACCGATCGGACCTCTCGAATCTCCGTCGTCGCCTGTCTTGATGACTGCTAGCAAGGAGACCATCGTAACCACCATTGAATCTCCGCCATCGTCGATGTCGGTGCATTCAGTTGCGAAGAGCTCCTCCACCTCGAGCTCCTGCATCTCGAAGGCATCGAATTTGTCAATATCTATGATCATCGAATCCGACAACTCGCCAAGATCCATCGGAGGGAATGCAGAATCTCCTCCACCGAAGCCAATGGTGAGTGTTTATTTTCATCATGGTCAAACACACTGGAAACTTGAACCAGCTCTACGGTCTGCAGGTCACATATGACCAGAATTGGGCCAACTCCATCAAGATGATGCAGTGGACGAAGAGTTCTTAGATATATGGATGCTCGAGAGAGATGTGATCCGTAGTTGCTTGTGGGTGTCCTGAATTGATTGTCAGTCGAGATATATACGTTACGAACATCTTGTCGAATATACCACGTGTCACCTTATCAACCTCCACTTGGTAGCTCGTCGACGTAGAAAGTCAACAAACATTTTATTCGATCCCATCCATATCTCATCATCTCGACATCACCAGCATCGTCACCTACATTATACTTACCATTACCACCGCTTTCTATTCCTGGCAATATATCTCGCACCCCTGACCGGACGGTGACATCTCCTCAACCAAACAACATGCCGAATAGCATCATCCCGTCGTCTCCGGAGGAGAATGATGAACATGGCGTCGACTCCATATCAAACGATGTGGTGAGACAGATGCAGGTGATGCATATCTCAAGGAGCGGAGAAGGTAAAGCCACACCGTTCGAGGATGAGACCTTAGAAGTCGGAGAGTACATCAACAGAAGAAGAAAAGGAGGGAGAGTGAAGAAGAGGGTAGGTTTATCAGATGATGAGGTTCTTATCGTACGTGTCAGTCCCCAGCTACCTGTACTTGAAAGCGCTGCTGACTTTCCCATAAAATATCGGTCTCGAAAAGTCAAATACCCCACTCACACCATCTAGATATACACGCTCTCTTCGCAGTCGACCCCAATACCCAACCTCTCCCTATGTTTACGAACTGTCCCCAACTCCATCTCCAACTCCTTCTCCTCCTCTCACACATCTTCCTCCTCAAACAACTCCTTCATATTCTAAGCCACAATCAAGAATGACACCAGCATGTTACACTCCGAAACGAAATGCCCACAGAAATAATGAGGAGGAGAATCAGGATCCTTTCTTTGATCCTGGTGTTTATCCAATATTGAGGAAAAGCTTGGTTGGAGGTCTCGGAACAGTTCTGACGACAGGTGTTGAGGGGATTAATGAGAGGAGTCAAGCAGTTGTGGAGGAAGAAAAGAGGAGAAGAGGAAGGAGGTCTTCTGTGTTCCCACCAGGTCGGTCTCCGTTTCCCTTCCTTTCCTGATAACAGTTTCAGGCAGCTGATGGAACCATCCTGTTCTATGAATCTAGCTCCTCTAATCGACTTGACAACCCTCCCACAAACTCCCCGACGGAGACTACCCAAATTGGCTATTACGCCACTGCCGCCCTTGAGAAATTGGACTGAAGACATCAATGTGGCGGAGGAATCCAACGTGAGGGATGCCGGGCAGCAAATAACCGGGTATGAGGTGGAGAAGAGTGAGATGGTGACAGCTGTTGGATTGGATTGGACTGAGGGCAGTGACGAACTGTCTAATACTCTGACGGATGTGTCATCTCCGGTGGAAGCGAAGGTTCAGGAGGTCTTTCTAGAACTTGAGGACATCGACGCTGGAATCTCGTCCATTCGAGCCGGGTATGTTGACGATGTTGTGTCGGTATCGGAAGAAGAAGGTGATCACGCGTTCGAAAACGAAATCTCGGAGTACAGTCCTCCTGTGCAATTGGCTACGAGAAGGGTCAAGAAACGAGTTGTGTACTCCTCGGATGAGGAGGAAGAAATTCTGCAAGTGCAAACGATTCTCCCTGTATCTGGACCATCGCGGACCAGACGACCCTCCGCTGATGCCGCTGATCTACATCGGGAAACCATCACCATCTCAAGCTCCTCTGAACCCGAATCATCACCTCCACCGAGAAGAACACCGAAACCCAAAGGCCGTCGTCTCGTTTCCCGCTTCGTCGACGCCGAAGCTGGCGCTCACTCTGGATCTGAGGATGACGAAGATGACGATGATTCAGCTGGATCACTGAGGGATTTCATCGTGGATGATGATGAAGTCGAATACTGGAGTGAGGATGGCGAGCAAGATGGAGGGAAAGCAGGGGATTCGGACTGCATATTGACCTATTCACCGCCAAGGAAGTTGGTAAAGAGGGACATATTGTCAGATATCAACAACGCCATCATCGACTTGGTGATTAGCTCAGACGATGAAGCAGTGGAACCGAGGAAGGATTCTCGATCACTGCCAAGGCGGGCTGTTGGCGTCAACAAAGCGACCCCGGCGACCCCGGCAAAATCCAGTCGTGCCCTGAAAAAGGAATGGCTCATCGAAAGGGTCAGACTTGTAGATGACTTGATGACCGAGTTAGACGAGACAGTCTTCGATGGCCAGCTGGTGAAGCAGCATGGGGTGAGAGCGGAGTGGAGCGATAGGCTGTTGACAACTGCTGGGAGGGCGAATTGGAAAAAGTGAGTACCGCTGATAAGTGTGATAATGCGGGCGACCGTCAACTGACCTTCCTGGCTCTTCAGGAAACGACAAGACGGTGCAGAAGATGTTCACAACGTCTTCATCGAGCTCAGTACGAAGGTTTTAGACGAACGGGGTGAGTTGGATAGATACTTGTGCGTCGGCTTGCGCTGACCATCGCCCAATATGTACAGCCAAAGTCCTCAACACCGTCGCACATGAGCTTTGTCATGGTCAGTCTGGTGCAGCTCCTTAGGGTTGTCCGACCCTAATCCTCCTCCTCTAGTTGCCACATGGCTCATCTCGAAAGAGATGAAGAACCCGCACGGGAAAATTTTCAAGAGCTGGTGTGTGTCTTGTTTCCTCTCTGCGCTGACAGGCAGCATCGCTGACTTGAGCTCCTTACAGGGCCAGCAAGATCATGCGAGTGCGGCGGGACATCAAAATCACAGTGAGTTTCAAGCCTGCATTCTTCGAGTTGAATTGTCGCTGAGATGGATGATTGACGGGACAGACCAAGCATTCCTACATTATTGCCCACAAGGTAAGAAATGAGACCTTGTTGACCCTGGAATGCGGTTGACGTTGCATTGCGTACAGTACGAGTGGAAGTGTATTAACGTCTCTTGTGGACAAATGTGAGTTGATGCTGGGTCTGAGGCGTCAGTCTTCGACCACTGAATAATTCGAGACGATTTCTGCCATTAGCTACGGCCGTCATTCCAAATGTGAGCACTGCCTGCATAGCCTTGATATATGACACCGACTGAATGACTGAATTGGTGCTATTCCAGCCATCGATGTTACCAAGGTCGGTTGTGGGCGTTGCAAATCCAAGCTGGAACCTCAGTTTGGGAGGCCAGGTGGCACCAAACCCTCGGCATTCCAAAGTAAGTTTTGCGAAACTTCCTGATTGTCTCTTTCCTCCTAACTGAACCCCCTCCGTCAGCCTTCCAAAAGCAAAACATGAAGCTGGCAAAGGCTACATTACCCACTGGGACATTGGGGGATGTCATGCGTGCTTTGAGCGAAAGATGGAAAGTTACCGGGCCTGACGTGGATCAAGCTGAACACGATCGATACTGGCAACGATCTTTACGCCCGATATAGAAACGTCCAACTCGATGTCAAATCAGACTGATGTACATGTATCATGTAATAACAAGGTCTTCACAGGGATTTCGTGTCTAAGATTTACAATGGTCTAACTAGGTTTTTGGTACAACGTGAGTAGAAGCAACGATCCAGGTGTTCACACATTATTAGGCTGGTTGGCCAAGTCGTAAGGTAGTCGGTCGTTATGTTTTCATTGCCACTCTATCATCGCTCATCCGTCATATCGGTCTCGTTGTTGATTTTTCCCAGCTGCTGTGGTGGTGCCTTCGTGGAGCGGAAGAGGGGCTTTACTTGACTTGCAGGTATCGTCTCTAACTTCCTCCTCTTTCCCTCCTCTCCTCGTTGCATCACGGCGAAGTATGCGTTACTCGGCGGGAATTCCCATGGTTTCGTCTTTGGTATCACCATCAGTTCCGATTTTTTGGTGTATATGCCATTGACGTTTGGATTGACAGGAGGATAGAGTTGATCGCTAGCCATGAGATGATCAACGTATGGTGTTGAAGATGATAATGAATTATCACCACGCATAGACACGTTATCTCCACGATTAGCAAATCCAAATGCAACACTGAAAGGTAATTCATCTTCTGCATCCCAGTTTGATTGTACATCTGCTAATATCTTCATGAGCTTGGATGACTTGATACGTCCTCGAGGTCGATGTACGATGGGAGTACAGGTGAGGTAGGTTGGAATGCGAGTGGCGTTGGTGATGAGAGGATGAAGAGGACGGTCGATGTGAACACGAGAGATGAGATTGGTGGTAGTGAAGGTGGGAGGGTTGGCTTTGAGCTGTGGTGAGGTTGCATGCGGTTAGCTATCATGGTTTGAAGTGATTGGAGTGTCAGGATTGCTTCCCAACCTTGGCCATCACGTCCTTTGCTCTTTCCAGTTTCCCCATTTTCTCCCCTTGGATTGCAGACCTCTTTGAACGAACTCTCCGTTCATATTCCTTACGAGATGCGGTAGGAGGTGGTCCATGGTTGAAGGAGAAGCTATGCTCGGAATTGGAGAAGGAACGGTGCTCCGACTGGTCATTCAAGGTGGTGACTCTGTTTGTGGATGGAATGGCTTCAGCATGAGTGGTGTGTTGTGAGATGAATTGACGCTGTAGTGAGAGTTGTGATGTGGTTGATGTTGATGTAGATGGTGGTGTGGAAAGTGGTGATGAAGTGAAATGCCTGGACAACACGGCCGACATGACACAGGAGAGGAGTCGAGATCACCAATGTTGGGAAATGGAATTGGTGAGACAATCAAGTCAATGCTAAAGTTGACAATGGGTGATGGTGGTCAAGTCAAATCTGGGTGATGCTGAGGAGGAGAATGAAGATGTCGATGAAATACGATTGTCGATTGTGGTTGTTGATTTGCAGCGACAGGCTACCCCCATCCCGCTATGTATCGCCAATCGTGTTTTGAACTTGACATATGAAAGCAGTTGACGTGGATGGAATGACAATAGGTGATCATCCTCTCCTGGTTCAGCATATCAATGTTAACAACACACCATCACTTCTCATCTCACGCATCACTACTCACCTCATGCTTCAGGTCACTGCCCTTCCCACCCATCATGCTGATCTAGTTTGTGGTCAGTTGGCTTGTCATTTCACATCATCCTCACCACCATCACCAACTTGTTCACTCACTCACTCAACTCATCTTGTTCATCCAGACATTGCGTATGATTTCTACGGTGACAGACGTGAGTGTCCCCACCCAAAGTATATGATGCAAGTAGCATGTCGTCGATGCTGTCAACCGTCTTCTCACGCTCGATCATCCACTTACTCCAACAGTCGCTACCTGCTCTGCTGATCAACGCATCAAGATTTGGAGAAAGGACGATACCGGGAAATGGGAAGAAGAAGCAGATTGGAGGGTCAGTTTGACGGTTTGCCCAACATTCGTTCCTTCAAAAAATCATATCACTGACTAGGTTCCTTTTTCCTATCACTTCCTCAGGCTCACGATGCACCCGTCACTCACCTCTCATGGTCCCATCCAGAACATCACAACCTTCTAGCATCATGTAGTTTTGATCGTAGTGTCAAGATATGGCAGGAAGTCAAGACGACTGAGAGGAGGTTGCCGTCTGGTGTTGGTCAAGGTGTAGCAGCGGCAGGTGGGATAGGACAAAGAAAATGGCAAGAAAAGGGATTTTTGAATGACGCAAAGGGGAGCGTGAGGGCGGTGGAGTTCGCACCGAATCAATTTGGATTGAAGTTGGTGAGTCGTTTGAAATGGCTGATGAGGGGTTTGATTCCTGATCCTGCGAGAGCCTCCCATTTACTGATCCCATTCCCCTCCATTCTTATAGGCATCTATATCAACCGACTCACACCTCCGTGTCTATACCTCCCTCTCACCAAATCATGATGACTGGCAATTGACGACATCCGTACACATACCCAGTCTCATCTACGATGAATCATCCGCAATCAACGGAGACGATGCTCGTCCGACGTCAAATTTGGGTGGACTACCTGGAGGTAGTACACCGTCTTTAGCGTCGGCTCAATTGAATGCTCTGGGTGCCGGTGGGTCAAGCAGTAGCTTGGGGAAGAATAACGAAGCTTTTGGAGCTTGGGATGTTAGCTTTTGTAAGGAGTCGTGGTGGGGAATGATCGTAGCTGTGACGTGTGGATATTCAGGGGTTGTCAAGGTGAGGAACTGGTTAACAACGGCATGTTGCCCCATTGGCAAGACACGCTGGCGGATTGATTGATTTTTGGGTGTTATTTCCAGATCGTCGATTTATCTGCTACGACACCTCGATGCATCCTTGTACTTGAACCACCCTCTGCTACCGTCACCAATGGGTCAACAAACAACACAGGCTACGCCAACCCGTTCGCTCAACTCCCAGCTCAATCATATAGCTCGCTCGCCGGTTCCAATCCAGCATCATCTTCAACAGCTCCACCTGGATCTTCAACCGTTACTTCAGTAGCATGGGCACCTTCGATGGGTCGATCATATCACCACATTGCAACGGGTTGCAAGGATGGTTCGGTCAGGGTTTGGAAGGTGACTGTCCCGGAACCTCAGGAAGTTGGTGAAGAGGAGGAAGGAGGAGGGGGAGGAGGGGGAGGAGGAGGAGGAGGAGGAGGAGGAGGAGGGGGAGGAGGAGGAGGAGGAGGAGAAGTGACATGGAGAGCAGAGGTGAAGGAGTGGGGTAGGGGTGATGCGACGGTTGGAAAGGTTTCGGTGAGGATTGTAGAGGGAGCTTCTGCTTTCTTGGGTTGACATCTAAATGCTGATCCTTTTTTCTTCCTCCAGTGGAACATCACAGGGACTATACTCACCGTCTCCTCGGAGGATGGAAAGATCCGTCTGTATAAATCCTCTTATGCGGGAGATTGGAGTTGTATGGGAACGTTCAGCGGTGAGGCTCCGGCTGAAGGATCAGCGATGCAGGAGTAGGATGAAGATGAGATTGTAATGCGACTCGTCGCCTGGACGGGATGATGTTTGGCAAAAGTGGTTAAAGAGACGTATAAATGCTGCTCATCTCATGCTTGGTTCGACCACCTAGTAACGCGATAGGCTCATTGACATTTTCTCAATCCATATCTACTCATCATCTCCTGGCGCCTTGATGAACTCGTGAACCTTGACGTTCTCCTTATCCCAGACTCCTCCCGTCCAGTATTTGTCCTCCTTGATCCGTGCCCACACATCATCCAGCGATGCCATCTTGAAATGCATCACTGAACCTGCCATGCCAGGGTTAGGTTTTGATTGGTCGACGTGCTTGTTCGATCCGTCGGCTTGAGTCGCATACTCGTCTGAAACGAAAGCTCGACCAAAGACTACGGGTTGGGTTTCACGATGGGACAACAAATCAGCCAAGACTATGGAGTAAACATTATTAACGATGTCAACGTACCACTTTTCCCTGCCTCCTTGTCCTTGGAAGCTCGCTTCAAGTGTTCCTCACGCACAGCCAGCCTCTTCTCCAGAGAGTTGGGGTAATCAGGACAGAAGGCAACGTAAAGCGGCATGTTGGTTCGAGTGGAAGAGGAGAAGTAACGGATGACTTGATTGCGTGAAGTATTAGAGATGTGCATGCAAGGAAGGGAACGACGATACTGTAACATTTCGCTTCTTATAAATTCTACCAATCTATCCATCTATCCTCTGCCCCGCAAATCACATCCGGGCCGACTTTATTACCTCCACCCTCCGCCGTGCCCCACTTCTCTGCTTAAAGTAACGAGTTTGTTGACGGTAGAAAAGTTCAAGCTCGCATATCTGATTTGCTTTTTGTCATCCAGCAGTCTCTCAGGCATGCGTAATGTATGTTCCGTGCCTACCCATATATCTAATTACAACGTTATCGAAGCCAGTCGTCAAGTGTCGTTCAATAAGCTCACATCCTTCCCGGGAACCAAAGCTTAGGAAACCTCGTCGGCCCTTGGTTGCCGAGTGAAAAGATCTGGTTGCGTTTCGAAGATATCAGCCATGGATAGCGCTCACCACCAGAGAAACATGACCACGGCTCACCCATCATCTCATGTATGTTCAAGCTCGACTTTACCTTCTGACCCGCCAAAATCGCAGCAGCAAGATCTCGTTTCGTCTCCTGCATCTGTTACAACATGATCGGAAAGCACGGTCAGCTTGCTCCCGGTGACCAGACCTGAATCTATTTCAACTTGCCTTCAAAATCCGACCCTCCACAGTGTTGTCGACAGTCACCTTGAAGATGTTGACGTCCTTTCGCTGGCCGAGTCTGTGAGCGCGATCGAAGGCCTGTAAGAAGGTAGAGTCAGCAACAAACAGGCGGGAGGGTATGCGCAAGAGGAGCCAAACCCACCTGTTCTTCGATGCTAGAAGCGAGCAGCAACATGTGTCAGTAGAGAAATGATGAGAAATGACCATCAAGCCAAGCGATACTCACGCAGGATTCCTATTTTGACAATCAAAAGCCAAAGATGCGGGTGGGTAAGTAACTTCGAACATAGTTGCGCCCTACATACTCACCACCACAGATCCATCAAGATCACGTTATTGCAAGATACCAAATTCAGACCGGTAGAACCACATTTGATTGAGATGAGAATGACCTTGATCGTAGTGTCGGTCTTAATAGCTTCCAATGCAGCATCACGCTTCTTCTTGTTCATCTTTCCCGTATCTAGGGAGAATATCAGGGCGTTTAGATCACGATGGGGAGAGCCGATCACAAACGTTCGCTGACTCACAACTGACAAAGCGGATTCCCGCTTCTCGCAGGAAACCTTCCAGAATTTCCATATACGAGGTGAACTGAGAGAGCATCGTCTGTAAATTTCATGGATATGACGCCAGATGTTCTGAACCACACTCACCTGAGAGAAGATGATGGTCTTTTCCTGCCCTCCTGACCTCGTTTCCACATCCTTAAGCAGCTTCATCATCATCCGGATTTTGGTAGAACTCGGAGGCAGACCGCCCCTTTCTACAGAAAGAGCGCGAGCCTTACGTGCGAGTGGAGCGCAATCTTCGCAGGTTTCAGTGTTACTATCACTGAGTCTACGGGTGGAAATTCGATGTCGCTTAGTTGCCTTTCTGATCGCGATCCCGACGAACTCACACAACGCGACATACGTCGCATTTCCTGCCGCTGGTCATGGCCACCTTTAAACCTCCCAATTGGTCCGCAAGTTCGTCTTCAACCGCATGCTCTCGAGTCGCAGGTTCCGGGTTAATGGCATCACCGTCCTTTTCCAAGGCTTTCTCAATGAGAGATGGATGGCAACAGACTGTTTTAGTGCAACCCTTAGCTGCAGATCAAGCGGAGATCGTGATCATAACGTCTCCTCACCTTGACGCAGACGGAGAAGAAGCTCCATCGCCTGCATATAAACGCTCTTCCCCTGACTTGATTTCAGATACTGCGATCCACAAGGTTCCCCCGTCAGTTAAACATCTACGCTACATGTTCCCGCTTTTTCCCGCCCAGACACACCTTGTTGAACGTCATCTCAATCCTTTTCTCGACAGCATCGTAGAATGCCCGCTCGTCCGCGTCGAATTCGCACGAGATCACCTCGACTGTTCTCTTGGGCAGAATGAGGATCGGCTTGCCATCTGGCACCATAAATGTGGAGTCTCAGTACACTTCGGGCTCGTTTCGGATGGCTGCCGGCACTTACCGACAGTCATATCCTTGGTCCTTCGGAGCATGATAGCTTTGAGAATGGCCTGATATCCAGTCACGCGTCAGTCGTCCTGGGCTGGAACGGAATTGTTCCCACAGAGCACTAACGTGTAATTTCTTCATGGCAAACTTGGTTTGACCAGCTTTGACCGGTTTGGCAATCTGCGCGTTGAAGACCGACCAGTCGTCAAGAGGCTTGGCTCGAAGGAACTGGAAGAGTGAAAAAAGATCCTCAACGCTATTCTGTTGTGCGAGGCATAGTACGTTCAGTATTGTTGCTAACAAGTGCGACAGGACAGGAAGGTCGTTACCTGGATCGGTGTTCTGTGGAACAGTGAGTGACATTCAGCTAAAATGCCCTTCCTACCTTTGTTGGATTTGGACTAAGACTTCGCGAATCAGCACTCACCCTGTCAAGCACCACCTGTACTTTGATCGCAAGGCGACAGCTGCGATGGTAGTCTTGGTCGTACGATTCTTGATCTGCTGGGCCTCATCTGGCAAACCTTCAACGTCAGTTCGCGTGCAGAAACCCTACTGAAATTACTCACCGACGACGACCCTCAACCATTTCACTCCATAAAGTCCACAGACTTTGTCATCTTTCCCTTTCTTATTTTTTGACACGCTCTTGCCGAATCGTTCACCTGACGAATCTTCAGAGTCCGAATCCAGACCCGCTTTGTCAGCGGCTTTTGAGCCTTGTATACTCAGGTAGGCTTTGTGCTCGGATTGCAGAGTGCCGAGGGTTGTGATCTGTCGTGAGGAGTACTGTCTAAGCAAAGCTAGGTGGATGCTCGTCCATCATGCAGGAACTTACTACGACATCATAGGCTTCTAGAGCCTTGGCAGCTGTGTTGCGAAGAGTTGGTCAACCGCGATCTGCCAAAAGAGAAAGAGGACTCTGGTCGACGAAGGCCGATAGCATAATTTTACTCACATTTCGCCCTCGAATTCCCGTGATGGACAATCACCTTCAACAACCCCGGTTTCGTCTTGGAGATTATTTCATTCTCCCATTGCGTTAACAGAGAGCTACAAGAGGGATATGTCAAGTCAACTTTTCGATTTTTCTAGCAGAGGACGAGGTAATTCATCCGACCCACACTTGAGCGACGATTCTGAACATCAAACAAACTCCTAGTCAATCCATCTGAAAACAACAGGAAGACAAAACAGATACACTCACAATGTACCAGCATGACCAGCTTTCTTTTCTGCAGCCGTAGCTCTACCTTCGACTATCCTAGTCAACATCTGAACTGTTTTACCCAAACCCATATCCTAAATCCCTCCTAACCATCAGTTTCCTTCGTTGTTCCCTCCCACTTGGTAATCTCTGATGAAACCCTTAAACTCACATCAGCTAAAATCCCACCATTCTTCCTCCCCGTCTCCCTCGCCTTCATCCATTTCGTTCCTCTAACTTGATGTGGCATCAATTTAACTCCATTAGCGAATCCATCAACTTGATCATCCCCATCTTTGACATCATCATGTTCTCCATCTCCAATCGCTCCTGAGAGAAGTTCCAACATATCTTTGTTGGCGTCTACTACTGATAGTCGTTGATAATCATCCGAGGTGAATTTAACAGCATTTAAAGCATCGGTGAAGTTTTCACCTTCTTCTGCTCCAGGTTTGGAAGTTGGAATCGGGAGAGTTGAAGTCGGATTCAATGTTCTGGATTGGATAGGTCGACCGAGAGAATCATAAATCGGTCTAGCGATGACCACTCCATGAGGTCTAACGCCATTCGTGAAACCGCCAACCCCACCACTACCTCCAGGTCTAGCTGGAGATCCAAATCCACCACTTTTACCTGGTCTAATGTATTGTAAAAAATCACCTTGACCCATTGTTTGTTGAGCGACGTTGAGCGGTATCAAGGCTGTTCGTTGAAGGAGGTTTGATTGATTATCTGGTGGTGCTTTGCTTGTGATAGGAAGCTGGGGTTGTGCTTGTAAAGGTGGCATGACTACACCTCGATGTTGGGATGTGGAACCGATAGGATGTTCTACTCGAGCTATATGACGAGGTTGTGTTGATGTTGTTGGTCTTTTAAAGAAGTCGTAGTCAGCGGTGGATAAGGAAGATGAAGAAACGGTGGATGGAGTTGGAGATGTTCGATTGGGTTTTCCTGTTGTTTGATGAGTTTGAGGTTGTCTGAGAGGGAAGGTGAATGACGGACGTTTCGAGATGTTAGTTGAATTGGTGCGAGTGGGTGGGTGTCACTGGTGTTCAACGATTCCGGTAGTTCAAAGAAGGTGAGATACGAACTTGGGATAGATCGAAGAGACTACGGGATTCGATGTGTGTGCTTGTGAAGATAATATTTCCACCACGTCTTCATCGTCAACATCATTTTCATGTGAATCCGTATCGCTATCTTCAATGTTGATGACTTGTTTACCACGATGATCACGAGGTTGAATATCACGATGCTGCTTTGTATTGGTGGTGTTCATTGATTTGGGAGGAGGAGGATTGGCTGATGAGATGGATGCCATTTCTTGAAGACTATGGTATTTGGAAGGGGAAAGAGTAAGGTGGTTTGTTGACCCGCGATGGGATTGAGCTGGAACTTACAGAGCTTCCATCATGACGGTGGTGAGTGGGACGTTTGAATAGTGGTATGAGATAGGTATGAAGAGTCGAGGAAAGTTGAGGGGTTTATGTTAATGATGATGATGATGATGATGAGTTGATCGATATTTCACTGTCAACATTCCCATTCGAAGTTGATTGTTGTTGACATCACGTGGCGAGAGATTGAGTGAGTGAATGTCATAGTATATCACAGTATAGCATATTATATCACAGAGTATCACAGTCTATCACTTCACCATCTCTCTCCGCATCACCATGTCAACTCCTCACTCGCGTCCTTCAAGAGGTAGACTACGCTCAGGTACCATTCCCTCACTCCCTTCCACCACCTCATCAATCTCACCAGCGTCCACAATCCTCACTCTTGCTCCAGCCGCTGTCCCGATAACACTGCCCACGAACTCCAAAAACTCAACGACGTCTCCTTCAGGAGCAACATCAGCTGGTATTGGAGCTGGGAAAAATACGAGAAGTGGAAGAGGTAGTATGGGTCATTCGAGAACGGTTTCGTCAACTGGAATTCTTCAATCGACATCTTCATCTCCATCAAAGATGAAAAATGGTAGTCCTATCAATTCAAAGACGCCTCCGTCGTTAGATCAGAGAGGGATTAAAGCATCTCAAATTCCATCGACTTCGAAATCTAAAACCAACAACAGAACCGGCTTAGGAGTTCTAACAATTCCACCAACCGCCAATCCTAAATATGGAATTCAACAATCTCAACCACCCACTCCATCCCATTTCAACCCAACCTCCAGTCAAACCTTAACCCAAACCAAATCTCCCATTCCACCTTCCACAACTCCACCCACTTCATCACGTCTCACTTTGAACATTCACATGTCATCAGCATTCGACGGTACACCAGTAGTCATGGATAGGAATAAATTACCTTGGGCTGAAGTTGGAGATATCGTTCAAGCTAGACCGGAGGATGATGATGCAATGATAGATAGAAGAGAAGGTGATAATGATGATGCTGAAGATGTGGAGGATGAGGAGAAGATTAGAAAGAGGAAGAGGAAAGGGAGTTATTTGTTTAGGATCGAGGAGAATGATGAAGCTGCGTTGAAGCGGTTGAATACCTGGGTGAGTGGTGATCTCGGAAGCGGAAATCATGAAAAACTAATAGGATGATTGGGGAAGAGATGAAACTGATATGTAATTGTTCCATCATGTTCGAAATATAGTCGGGACTTTCAGTCATTGAAAGTGTAGCTGATGTATTTGGATTCAGTAATCGATTAAACATGGAAATCGTCAAGGTAAATCTATCAAACCTCCGCTTCCTCCTCCTCCTCTTCTTCATCTAGTCTTCTCACAGATCATCAACCTCACTAAAATACCTTCTCCCCTCTTCACTTTTCTCCTCCGGCCACCAGGTCGATCCATCCACCGTAGAAGCAGATTTCATAGAACTCTATTTCACAGGTCAATACCTAGGTAGAGCTGATATGTGGAGATTAGGCATGTTCTTGGAAGGGAAATGCGTTCATGTCAGAGAGAAGATTGAATTCTCAGCGGGGATGGTCAGAGCTGAAGTCAAAGCAGTTTATATCAAAGGCAAACGAGTGGGTAATCCTTCTACTTATTTATACCTTACCTTCATCAAGAGAAAAGCTGATGAGGAGAGTGATGCTGAAATCACCCGCGTTTCTTCGAAAAGGTCATGTCAGCGCTTATCACAGCTAGGACTAAAACGATATTTCGAAGTAAATCGGCACAGAGTTTCATATTCTTGCAATTATGTCGGGAGATGTATGAATTCGACGAGGATGGTGAAAGGTATTACGAGAAGGCGTTGTATGGTGAGTTTTTGGTTGGGTAGAAATGTTACTACGGAGTCAGGAGATGGATCTAAATCTTGAACTTGTTTGATAGGTTTCCTACCAGAATTATTCACAAGATGGAAAAAGACTCAAGCCAATCACGTCGTCACCTTCATCCTATTCGCCCGTGTCTACTACGTCGAAGAAGACGTTGAACATCTTCGGCATCTCGGCAGGACGGGCGAAGACGCTTTACGATACGATGAACATCTGGGTTATTATAAAGATTTTTACAAGGTGATCGTCGATGCCGAGCTCAGAGCTGAATGGGATTCCTTGTTACCGACTTTGAAGAGGGAGGTGATGGAAACGCATTCGCATATCTTGTTGAATCATCATTTGGAAGAGGATGAGAGTAAGGAAGCTAAGATCATAGGAAGGCTGAGCTTTGTGAGTGCTTTAGAGTGGTTTTCGGTTTGGATGCGTGGGCCGGGCGTGTTGACGGCTTGCAAATCATACACAGGCACATGAGGGTAACATCCTGGAATGTCTTAATCTCGTTCTTAACCCTTTCGATGAGAGCTACATCGATCGTGATCTCTCACGTACCGGTCTTTCCATGGTCATGGTTACACCTGGTACCGGTCATTTCACCGTCAACAAACATCTCCTCCGACTCACCACCGAGCGGATTCTGGAACACGGTATCTGCTTAGACCTGGTCAATCTAACACAGATACCCCTACATAGCGTGCCGGTGTTCAGCTTTTACTCAACACCTCCCATCGTCAAACCAGAAGATGCGAGAGGGAAGCAGGATGTTAATGGCGCCGATCCATTGTATTACGATGATGCCCACTCCGCGAAAGATCAGCAGGAGAGGATATATCATTGTGAGTTCGCTGCTGTCAATGATACTGGTAGAGAAATGGGCTTACCCTCTTTCCTCCAGCCTTACCTTTCTGGGTATACTGCTCATTCTACTCGAAGAGCCACGACAAGCCGTTCCGTATCGACCGCTTCATACCTCGCTGCAAAATGTACGAGGTGCAGATGCTGGGAATGCTTGATCATGACTTAACGGAAGTCAGCATACCGATCCTCGACGTCAACATGAATCTTCCGGATGAAGGTCAGGAATCAGCATCGCCAACGGAGGTGACCAATGAATCGAGGCGCGCTGCGATGCTGGCATACGATGCGAATATCTTCAAAGGAAACCAGCCGCCCGGACGAGCCGGCTTCTCAGGCCTCTCCTCGCACGGGTCTCAGCTTAGCCTGAAAGGTACCAGTGGGACCCAGATATATTCCACAAGCTATCAGTCGAATCGGCTGGAACCCTTCCGTGAGGCTTCCGACCAGGATTCGAGGTCATCCAGCTATCGCGACCAGAGTATCATGTTAACGATAGGCAACAACGCGAATCGTCGGCCCAGCAACACTGGCGCACCTCTTGGAGAGGACGTGGCGACGCCAACCGCACGCTCCTCGCCAAAACTGTCCAGCGGAGGGGTCGTGACACCTGTAAAAGCAACGTCGCCTACCGATCCCAAGGTTACCATCAAGGATCCCGTCACTCCTCACACGCTGGCAAAGAAGGCCAGTAAAACGTCTATATCATCGAAAGCCTCTGTACCTCGCAGTTGGTTTTTGCGATTCACTAGTCGTGCCGCTCCTAGTCAACCTACGGCCGCCGTGGAGTCCGTTGAGCGTCAAGCGGTATCGAACAATAACTCGCCTGCGGCACTGGCTACCCAGACGTCACAATCAAGTCACAATGGATCACCGGTCTCTATCGCGGCCCGCGCATCGCCGGCGACGTTACCGATCGTCAAGCTCCCAACGCCCGCACAACAACCGGCGGTAGCACCACCATCTTTCCAAGCAGACCTCTCTACCGCGCAACCAATTACGATTACCCAGCGAGGTAAGACTGCGGAACCTCCCCGCCGGCGTCGCCTAATAGATACATCCGACGATAATTCTCGCACCGTGACAACTGTTCAAAGACGCCAATCCACTGAGCTCCACGGATCTCTCCCGCATGTTTCCTCGGGCTCCTGGCGAGCCCAAATACCAGGACCTCTGGCACGCACCGAAGCGTTTGAGCTGAATCCTTGCCGTCCATTTATACCAAAGGTAGATCGTACTGGTCAGTCTCGAAAGTGGAAGCACGGGATTCCCAAACAGACCTTCCAGCACGAGATCAAATGGGATAGCGTATGTGCACCCGCCTGCCTGCCGCTCACGAACGAGTACTTGCCCTCGGAGTGGCAGCTATCAACGCAATATGAGCTATCGACGCACGAGGTGGATGTGGACGTGTCCTTCCTACTCAGGCCAGGTTTGATCCAAGATCTGCCTCTTGCTGTGATGAGGGAGCTTGCCTCTCAGCGGTTGTCACGTCGGTGTCTAATAAATTCTGTCCTTTGACAATGGACGCTGACATTTTACCTTCGATGAAACAGAGAACTTCCAATTCATCACATTGCCGCCTTTTCGGTCTGCTGCGACCTCCCACTCCCAATTGCCCTCCATGCACACGGAATGGCGGCGCATGCACCTCCGTCAAGGTGGCCCATCCGAAGTCTTTAAGGAGAATGGCAGTCCTCTTTATTTGTCCACCCACAACTACGTACACGTATTAACGCCGATGCAGCTTTCCAACACGATCGGTGTGGAGTGTTTCACCCGAAAGATCAACTACAAGACGGATGAAGTAAAGTACGACTGTCTGATCTGGCCGAGACAAAGGCAGGGTTACCACCACGCTCAAGCCACTTTCCGCTTCCCCGTAAGTTTCACTGTGTTGTTCCTTTTCAAGTTGATAGTGACTCCGATCTCACCCTGCGTCAACAGGACCTCGCAAACCGGAAGGCATTCAGCTATCTCGACCGCCTTATCACCGGCAAGGTCGACTCTTTCACAGATGACTTGCGATACTGGCGTACTCGCTTCATCCTCATTCCGTCCGACAAAGATACTCCTCCGATGACAGGTCCGAAGGGAGAACCCCTCAAGACGGACGAGATCCACATACTTGGCGCCGCCAAGCTGCTGGAGAGCATTGCTAAGCAGAGGTGGAAAAATCCAAACACCGATCAGCAATTGCCACCTCCGAAACTCCTGCCCACCTGGCTGGATCCATCCGCTTGCATCCTTGACGAAAGCCTTATGGCCCAGCTCGAACAGGTACACACTCGACCAAGCGTCGAGACTTCAATCGCCCGTGCGCGTATCGCGGACGCCCCTCTGGCTAAGATTGTCGAGATGATGCGCGACTCCAAGACCGGTCTCCGTATCGGCGACCTGTGGTGGCAACGTATGCAGTATCCTGACTCCTTTACTGGGGAGGCATTCGTTGATTGGCTTCAACGGACGTTTGAAGACTTGCCGAATCGCGAGGCTGCTCTTGAATACGGCACGAAGCTGCAAGAGCGTGGACTCATAGAACATTGCGTTGGCAATCATGGATTCCTGGATGGTCACTACTTTTACCGTATTCGAGAAGAGTATGGAAGAAACCCTCAATCCAACCGAGCTCAACGATGGTTCGCCAAAGGATTTCTTCGTGATTCCAACGCTCCCAAGGACCTGCAACCTGATAGCATCGCCATTGGCAACAGAGGAACGACTATCAACCCGTTTGGTCTCACTCCGCCATCAGAGCACAGCATGGGTGTACGGGGAAATCGCAAACGTAAAATCGTGATGAGTCAGACCATGATCATCGACCTTGACGTCCGGAACCGGAAGAGCGATCGCGCAGAAGGTGCTATCCTGCACTGCGACATCATTCACAACCCCGCAAACGGCTTCCACTTCGAGCTCAACTGGTTGGGTGTCTCGGTGGGGCTATTGGACGAGACTCGGCAACGATGGGGCCGTGAAGCAGAAAAATACGGCTTACGCCTGGTGGAAGCGCCCGTTGAACAAATCAAGGATATCGGGAGAAAGTACGCGTACCGATCCTGCTACCCTATCAAGCTGGTGCTACCACCTCCTGCTGTCGCGGACTTGGACCTGAGGTTACCCGAAGCTATTCGAACTGCTTACTTCTTCGAATATGCGATCCTAACGCGGAAGTTCGGCTTCGTTCTTGACGTAGAAGCCAATACGCGATATCCAGATGATGTGACCGTGGAATACTCGTATCGTAAAGCCGTGTTCGATCACTCTCAATTCGTGCACAAGACGGGACTGGCTCTCGTGCAGTGCCTTGGTGGTACCGATGGTTTCTTGTGGTCTCACAACCGATTATTCTTCTCGGCTCAGAGCCGCTCAGCGAATCAAAACAAGGCTAGTGAATCTTACCTTGTCGCACATGACCGTGCCGAGAGGATGTGTGAAAAGCTCGAGGCGTTTTGCAATGATCCTCGGGCGTTGGCTGAGTTTTACGACAGCGTCATACCGCCAATGCCGATGGAGGTGTTGGAGGGGACGGACGTGATGGACACGTTGGAAGTGGTTACCGAAGTGGAGGCAAGAGAGGAGGTACAGAACCTACCGTTACGAGTAGACGAAGATAGTCTCGAAAACGCCATGGAGTAGCTTGGTACATTTATGACATTATGTCCCTTCTCACATGCGTCTTCTCTCTGGTGCTCCTCGTCCATTCACATGCCTTCCGTGCCCTCGATCTCGCTCGTTCTCCTGTACATCACCGTTCGATTGATGGTATCCATGTCCATTCGCTGATGACGTCGTGGTCGTCGTCGTAACTGCTTTTTGAGATGCTCCTTCCAATAACGATTTGTTCGATTTGTATTCTACTATCGTACCAGATGGTAGACCTAGGATCGTGAATAGCTTATCCCTGTGTCGAGAAAGTCATCAGTATTTGTGTTCCCCCCCAAAAAAAAAAAGAAAAGAAAAAAAAAGGGAAAAACCGCCTCCCTATCAAGTAACTCGTACTCACTTTACCGTTGTCACATTATTACCCTCCCTATCCGACCATACGCTTAAGATATCCTCCTGGCTCCTAGAGCTAAGAACCATACCAACAATCCCATCTTCTTCGTCGAATTGATCACCGATGAGTGCAAGGATAGCATCTTCCCATAAACTAAGTCCCAGCGGTGGAACGAAGAAAAGAAGGAAGAGAAAAGACATATTATCAGCCTTCAATATTCCTCAACGATTGAATACCACGACGGAGTCGTATTCACCGATCAGCTACGCCTTTACGAAGACGGAGAACCCATTTCCCACCGTTTGGTAGTTCTTCCCATACGGGTCTTCTTATCCGAGAAGCGAACAGCTGTGTGGGGAAGAGGTGTGATTTGGTCATTGGGGATGGAACAGAGGTGGGATAGTGAGGGTTTGGACTTACAAGGAGATCAGTAACGGGTGGTAGTGCGGAAGGAGAAGCGAGATGAGCGTAGATTGGCCAAAATGATTCGGTCTATGAAAATATGGAATTGTTTGACAACAAAAGGTTAGTCAGATTCATCCTTTCGAATAGGTTGGATGAAATAGGATCTAAGAGAAGGGAAAAGAAAAGATCTATCACTCACCGATCCAAAAGAAGCTACTCGTTTAATCTCCTTCTCATACTCGATGACTTTAGAACCAGGTGGTCGATGAACAAAGTAAACAGTCCAACTAATTGGAAACCATATCCCACTATCAGTACAATTCCCTCTCCCCATCAAAGGACAAAATCAACCCGAATCCACTCACTCTCTCTTCAATGGATGAGTAGTCGGTGTTCCACTCCTCACTCCAACACGATCACCCGTTTTCTGCATCTTTAATTTATCACCTGCTCCTCCTCCTCCACCTGACGATGGGATGGACCAAGGAGAACGAGTGGTGGTGGTGTTGGATGGAGAAGATACTGTGGGTCTTTGAGTACCGCGGTAAGAGGGTGGTCGAATGGTATTGGACATTGCGGGATGGGGAATGTGGTTGATATTAAAAAGTTTGGTGGTTAATGGTGGATGATACTCGATGGATGGGAATGGGTATGGAATTGAGTATTTCCAGATGACGGATGTTTCGATGAGTATTTCTACTCCACGGTTGGGTAGTTGGGTATCAAGGGAGTATCCTTCCTATGTCGAAGTAGTGGTCGTGTAACAAGTCAAGCAGTCGCGTGATCCGTTTTCTCGATGTGTTTGTTTTTGCTGTTCGGTAGAGAGGCTCTCTCGCTGGGGTTTTTTTTGCCCTTGGATGAAAGCGATGTCGGCAAGTGATGATGATGATGAGAGTAGTGCGAAGTTGGAAGCTGTTTATACGATGAGAATGGTTTGATATGATTATGGATTATTCAAGCGAGAGAGAGGAGGACTTTTGTGATATAAATGATCAATTAACAACATTTTATCGACTGAAATGTCCCTGGTGCGGCCCTAGTTCTTTGGTGCAAAAGTTGAGTCACGTGATTGAATTTAGTGAAGTCGTGGGGGTCGCCACCCGAGCATGTTTTGGGTGGTGGTGGTGGTGGTGGTCAGGGGAGCATCGGCAGGTGAAAATGAAGCAGGGCAGAAAGCTTGACTACGTGAGGGAGAAGCAGAGTAGACGGGAAAGGAGTACAGGTGGTATACGGAGCAGGTAAGCAGCATGCCAGCCTTCCCTCTGACTCCTGTCATGTGAAATTTCAAAGTGGTCCTCAACGAGGCGCAATAAGGACGGCATTTCCAGAAACTGTCTACTCATGTGTGTATATCTTCCGACTTGAAAGGAAAGACTGACTGTATTTCACACTCCTCCAAGGGGAGTCATTTGGGAGGAGTTGATTGCAAATGGTCTGTATATAGCCTGCCCCCCCCCCCCTTCCCCCCACCGTCCAGCGTATCAACAATCCTTACAGCATCCGCAACACACCTCAAATATTGATAATACACCAAAGCACATAACCCTCAACTTCAGCAACCTCAGTAGGATTAGCAACCTGAGTCCAACACACCATCTCAACACCGATCTCATCAGTCCTCAGCAATAGCTTGTGGAGCTCTTCCGCAGACATGTGGTTCGACGTGGATGGCAAAGCAATCGTTTCCGATGCAGGGTTTGAGCTACTGGAGGAGATGGCAATCACGGCGCAGAAACTCACTGATCTCAATCTCAACATTGATTATGGAATTGAGGTGAGTTCCATCTTCCCTTAGGGAATGTGAGTTATAAATTGGAGGACTGATTAGTCTCTACCAGCTTGTGACACAGTTTTGGACAGTTTACAGCACATTTGACCAACGTTCCGCACCGCTACTTGGGACAAGGTATACATTATATCAAGTCGATGATAAATTGTGACAACATTGATCAAGCTCTTCAGAAAGACACTATCACAAAAGTTGATTTCGAAATACCTTCCAGTCCGCTTGGGCGTGTGTATGAAATGGCATACAATGGGGATTGGCCAGAAGCAGCGAAGTCATGTGTAGACACTTTGGGAGAAATCTCCACATGTTCTTATTTCAAACACTTGGCGTTGCTCATCATCCCTCGCTTGATAGTAAGCTTGCCGATGCAGACGAACGTTTTATCCAAGCAGGACTTCCCATCTTTTGATACACGGTTCTGTGTGGCTTTGGCTAAAGAGTACAGGAAGATCGCGGGTCCAGCGCGTGCCAAAGAATCTGGCTTGACCCTTTCGAAGCCGAGCTCTGTATCCATCAATGAAAGCGAGACTTCTGAGTTGACCTCCATAACATCGGTCCTACCCCGACCCTCGAAACGCAACGGTACTGAGTCAAACGCGGTTTCAAGTGGACCCTCAAGTCGACAATCGTCCACGGAACCGGAGAGTCAGGAAATAGCCCTGTGGTCTCCGATCTGAAGTCACTACAAGCCCAAGCAGTGTGATTTCCACTGAGGTTCTGGCTCTGTAATATCTGATCATCCCCCCCCCCCCCTCCCTCTCCCATGATTGTATATGCCTTTAATCTTTGGGGCAATCCGGTCCGATGGCCATCTTGTCCACTACGTATCATATCAGTAAACTAGAGATAAAACCCATCGAGCGCGTCGAACGGTCGTACCTTTTTCGCATTCAAGACATCCTCCCATCAGTCTCTCACAAAGTGTCTCGAAAGAATGGTGCCATGGCTTATCCTACCATACAGTCCATGACCATCCGCTGGGGGTCTCATGATCAAGTGGGAATTATGTACTGCCGAGTTTCAGGGACGTCGTGGTGATCAGGTAGAAGAGCAGAGGAACTCTTCCTCGACGCGATGCTGAGCCAGGCATCGGTGGTGATGGAATACCGCAAAGCTGTAAACAAAGACCATGGGTTGTGATAGGTTTATAGCTTGGATAACATCCTCCTATGCCTCTTTTCCTTCTTCATCAGAATCACGTATATTTTTCATCGATCTGCAAGTAGCAAGACAGCTGCGAGACAAGATCACTTCATATCACAAACCAACTTACATCTCGTCATTAGCAATCATGCTGATTGACATCTTCCTATTCCTTTTCGCGGCACTCGTCGTCTTCTTCCAACGCGGCTCTATTCAGAACTCCATCGGTGGGTGGACTTCTTTGACGATCGGTCACGACTCCACGAACAATGGAAATGGGATCACCGTCATTGAAGAGCTTGGCAAGGGTATGAGCCAAGGTTTGGGTGGTGGTAGACAGGGTTATTCTCGTGAACCAAGTCACGAGTCTCCTCCGGTAGACTGGTCAATAGTTTGCGAAAAAACGCCTTCTCTCTGTGAAGCGAGAGACTATCAATCTGATGGTCGTCTGTGGAACGTTGAAGGCGTTGTTTCGATCGAGGAGAAACTCCTAGAAGCGGAGAGACAGAAGATAGCTTGTAAGTCTTCTCAGTAGAGTCAAGAGATGGTGATGAAAGAACGCGACGGATACTGATGGTTGTGAAATGACTTGGGTGCGTTGCCTATGATTCACAAGTGTTGACTCGGAATCTCGAGAAAACGATTCGAATCTTTTTGTCAAACTTCAAGAGTGATAATGTGGAAGGTCTTCGAACGGCCGAACTCGTCGAACAAGGAGTTTCGGTTGATGATGTGAAGGATTTGAGGGATTTGTTCTCGATGGATCATCGTCAATTGTCTGTTGATCGATTGGAAAGTAGCTTGGATAAGCTGTTGGGTATCAAGGGAAGGTATGATGGGAAGATGAGGGAGAAGCTGTTCGATGAAGTCGTTTCCATACACTCGGCTTTTTCTACGACTCTGTCTATCACCGCGCCGTCCACCACTCTGGTGTCTCCTCCGAGGGCTGAGCCTTCGAGGATGGAAAGTGAAGCGATGCCGATTCCAACCAGCGGTGTTAGCAGCGATGGAGTTGGCGATGTTCCTGGTAAAGCGACTGGTAGATCTATCGTGAGTAGTAGAGATCATCGATCGAGAGATCGATGGATGCCAATCTGTTGTTTGTTATTGCCTGACTGACAAACACGCTTGTTCTCCTTCCCTTCAGACTGTGAAAGGCATTGTCGCGGTCATCCTCATCTTGTTTTTCCTCCTCTGCGTCGTATTCGAGCTGGTACGACGTGCTTGCTCACTGGTTCGCTGGGCACTTGGATCCGGACTCACCGGAGTGGACAGCAGCAATGGTTCGATTCAAGGTTCAACTTCTGACGCTGGTTCGTCAGGATCAAACAACCTCCTCATCGATCGTACCGCTACCCCTGCCACTTCCGAGAATGAGGTTTTCATCATCGTCTCTCCCCCTACGCCTCCTCCATCCTCGGAGCTCCACACCGCAGCGCAAACAGATCTGATTGGATCATCGTCGGCTGGTCTGCCGATAATCCACGTTGCTGATGCGTTTGAAGATGATTCCAAGGTGGTCATTGATGGTGCAACGTTGGCTCTCGGTCTTGGTCTCGATACTGAAATCAAAACCTCGTCTCCTCCGAAGTCGAACCCCAAGCTATTGTCTTCGAAGGCTCCCTCTCACTCTCCGAGGACGTATGTCAAGGATACGCTCGCCAATGTCATTGTGTCTTTCCTTCCTTCTACGCTCGTTCCCGGTGTTCTCAACCCACCTGCCAACCCAACTACATCCTTACAACCTTCCACCATCGTGGATTCACCTCCCACTCCCTCCTCCTCCTCCTCCTCCTCCTCCTCCTCCTCCTCCTCATCCTCCTCGTCCTCATCATCCGCCGACGACACCAACACTCTGACCTTGACGATCTCGAACTTGGAGTATCAGGTGAAACTTCTTCGTCAATCGAGGGAGGAACATTTGAAATGTGCTCCCAAGAAGAAGGAATTGGAGAGGGAGAACCTGAGGTTGGAAAGGCACGTTGGGAGAGTCGAACAGCTGTTGGAGGTGGGAAGTAGGGGTCATATCGGATGCGATGACGCAAAGAAAGAGTTGGGAGAAAACAAGGTGGCTTTGCGAATTACGGTGCAGAACGAAGGGAGGTTAACGGATCAGTTGAAGGAGAAGACTAAAACTCTAGTGGAAGTTGAGGCTGAGTTGCAAGAGAAGAAGGTATCCGTGGAACGCCTCAAGCTCTCGCTTCGGGAAACAGCGGACAGGCTCATAGTTACCGATCGCGAGAGGTTGGACCTTGCTGCACAGCTCAACCAGGTCGGTGCTCTCGGCTATGAGATTCGCCCGATCTCATCTTTTATCAAATCAATCAAGGAGCTGCAAGCGAGCAGCAGGGTACATCATTCAGCTGAAAAAGCGCAAGATGACCTTCGAGTCGTTCAGAAAGCCCATTCCGAGTGTTGGAAGATGAAGGCTGAGTTAGATAGGGCGAGAATTGAGAGCGAAGAGAGATTGAGTAGGGCGACGGAGGCTGAGAAATTAAACGAACAAGTGCTCGAGGAAATCATGGGGTTCCAGAAAGCCCATTCGGGGTGCGAGGCAGTGGGAGTTGAGTTGGAGAGAATGAAGACTAAGAGTGATGAGAGGTTGAATAGGGCGACGAATGCCGAGTTGGAGATCATCAAGCATAAGGATCACATTCAGCAACTTGAAGAATCGATATCCAGTTACCAGGCAAACTTCGTTCCCACCGTGGAAGAACCTCTGGTGAAGATAGACGACGAACCCCATCGAGCGTTGAGAGAGTCTAGGAGAGAGATCATTCGACTCACGGATCAATTGGAGCACATATCTCAACAGCTCCTTGAAACACAACAAGTCGTCGTGCTCAAATTGGCGGATAACAAAGATTGGATCCAAGCCCTAGCTCTACGCAGCGAGAAAAGGAAATGTGAGGAGTGCCTCAGGATGACTACCGGATCACCGGGCGCACAGGCTGCGCATACAGCCGAGGGAAGAGCCTCTATCATTGCGCCGGGCAATGCTGTTGCGTCGTCATCGGTTCTACCACCTCGACTCATGACCGTCGAAACGCCGCCGGTCAAAGTCGTTACGGGGAACATCAGAACTGCTGCTGATACCCCCGCACCCCCTGATGTCCCGACATCAAACTCAACGGGACTCAAGACACCATTCGACGCTGGGAGCACGGGTTTTCCCCGGACCCCAACCTTGACCTTCAATGTCGGGATGCATGAGAACGACCTTCCTGATCCCTTCTTTTGCTTCACAGACAGCCTCGACAGGCTGCCAATTATACGCAAAGTCAAGAAGCCGGTCAAACCCGCAGCACCGACCTCCGTGTTCACATGGCTTGGTGAAGAGCCAGGATCGTCCTCCGCTGCCGCTGCCGATCTCCTGGCTGCTACGCCAAAGAAGGTGATCTCCCCCGGTGGTCTCTCATTCAACTTTGGAGATACATCTCCCACGAGCTCTGTCTCTGCCGGCCAACCTCATGGCATCAAGCCACCGGCCTACAAGTTTGGATTGCCTAACCCACGTCCTGCACAGGTTCTCACCAAGCCAGGACCCTTTGTTTTCACGAGACCGTCCCTTGGGGGACCACCTCCTTCGATCTGTCCTCCAATGGCACAACTTCCTCTTCCTCACGTCACCGCCACCGTTACTACTACGAGCCTCACAGGCCCCTCTCTGTCGCCCATCGCAATCACTTCAGTTGAAGCTCCTCCTCCGATGCGTGCCAGCTCCGACGTTGGCGTTATCGATACCGTCACTCCCGACAGCATCGCCACGGGTCCTTCTTTGCCGGTCATCAGAGATATACCGACCGAACCTCCTGCTCCGATACCGGTGAACTCCACCCGATCCGCCATCGATACCATCACCCTTGCTACTATCAATCTCCCTGGTCCCTCTTTGCCAGTCATAGCTCCGGTAGTAGCTAGCTCGAGCGCAACTGCATTCAACACCATCACCCCGGCTATCATCGTCAAGGGTCCCATTCTGCCGGTCAACACATACACACCGGTCAAGGCTCCAGCTCCGAAAGTAGCGACCTCCACCGTGTCTGATCTCGAAGTCACCGCCACCCCCGCTATCATCGCCACGGGTATCTCTCTGGCGATCAACACAAACACAAGGGTCGATATTCCTGATCCGATCGTCACAAACTCGACGGTGTCTGCTAGTAACAGTACGTCCCCCACCATCCCTACGAATCGCTCTTGTCCAGCTATCAAGAGGATACAGACAGAAGCAGCCGATATAATTCCGATGGCAACGAGTTCTATTGCGCCTACGGCGAATACCACCTTCCTCAAGAAGTTACAAGGTGATGATGCGAGGGCTGTAGCTGGATCTTCTCCTGTCGACTCAGCTAAAGTGATCGCTCCGATTAAGAATCGAATCCCACCGGCGGGCAGCGTTGTAGAGAAGAGAGTTTATTCTAAGAACGGGTTAAAGGGACGACAGGCGGGTAATATGCAAGGCTCCAATGGGTTCCGAAAGGCGGCTAATATGCCTGGTGGGTTGAAGAAGAATGGAAAGAATGTGACTGGGAGTAGTCCGGTGAGCAAGTGGTGAAAACATGGGATGTTGATATAAGTGAGTGGTGCTATATTATTTGGTTCGAGGATTGCTTTTACTGATACGTTGTCGTTACACTGTCTCTCATTCGAACAGGAAGAAACTCATCTGATCTCCGTACGATTCGTTCTCATATTGCTCCAGCAACTTGGCGACACACCACGCCCCTCTCTCCCCTCCTCCTTCCCCCAAAAAAAAGAACGGCAAATTGATCGAGTGTGCTGCCTCCGCTTTCCCATCTGAACCAGTCCGCATTGTATTCCATTATTTTTGTTTCTTGCTTGCTTGATTAATTAATTGCTGATTGGCCAGACGCGTCAGCTGTTGTTTTGCGGTTTCAGAGACGGGGCAGCCAGTCACGGAATCAAGAGAACACAGGGACGGCACACCACACGCCACTTCATCTTGGGAGTCCACTTTTGATGTTAGCGATTGGGAAGTTGACCAGGAGACCAGCATAGGTCGCGCCGGACGTGTAGTGTAGATGTGATAACAGTAAAACGAGGGCGAGGAGAGGAAGAGAGGAAGAGAAGAGTGTGTGCAGTCGTAGAGCTGTGCAGGTGCCTTCAGATAACAGAGTCAACATCACAAATACATTGTCATAGACAGCAAGTTCTTTATCATTCACAGAACATCACACTCACATATCGCACTTTTGTTTCACCAAAAATTGAAATCAAATCAACAACAAACAAATTACAAAAATCATCTCAACCAAACAGTAACGCGATATCGCTATCCAACTCATCATTCTCACAATGTTGTTGTTATTTCGCCTATTCTACCCATTCTTGGTCGTTTATCTGGGTTACCAAACCAGTGTCAAAGTTCGAGATTGTATCTCCGGCTTTGGAGGTGGAGTCAAGACTTTGGATGCTCCTCAAGCTCGAGTTGTCGTCGAGTTCAAGGTCGAGAAATCGACAGAAGTAGAAAGTTTCAATGATATCAGGACGTCAAGTAGTGAGGCGTGGGAGACGGGGCAAGACGGTGGGAAGAAGTTGGGAGATAATGATGAAACGACTGGTGGAATCAATTGGGTAGGGATGAAGGCGGAGGTTGAAGATGAGTTGAAGACGGACGACTGGTTCAACTCGATGTTCAGTGAGTTGAAGATTTTATTGCCCTGATGTATGACATTCGCCTTGTGCTAATCGACCTCCTCTTCAGCTGAAGAACACTTGGAGTTCGATATCATCGACCCTATGACTCCTCGTGCCACTTCCACCATCACCGTCACCCGTGTCCTTGAGAGGACTACAACAGTGACAATGAAACCAGCTGCAACATGGGTCACCCAACCCTACGTGGCTCCTAAACCTATTCAAGAGAAATGGAGCTTTGATAGCCCTCACATCTTGTTGATCAAGGCTTTGCTTTGGTTTGTTAGATATATCTGGAAGATATGTAAACGTGAGTGAGATGGAGATGGGATTGAGAAGATTGTCGATCTGAATTGACGCTGATCTGTGCTTGCTTTGTATGTTGTTCGTGCTTCCTTTCGGGTTTGTTACTGCTTTTTCCTTCTTTTGTATATTTCTTTCCTCTCCTCCTTGAGTTGTCTTCAGTCATCGTCACCTCTATCCCTGAGATCATCCACTTCATCTACAAAGTCTTCATCAAAGTCTGGTACTTTGGTCTCGATCAAGTCAAGTTGCTGAATGTAATATCGGTGAGTCTCCGTTTTTCGTTCTACCCGTTGAATGGATCATCAGGTTGCTGATACAGTTTAACTTTCCAAATGCATTAGCGAGCGAGTAAGGTCATCTGGAATGACCTTCTCGGTGGTACATGCAGCAAATTCCTCACTATCATCTTGGTCATGATTCTCTACCTCCTCAACGTGTCCTCTGGTTACGGTCATCGCGCTCTCATCGGACTCATCAACTTGAGCATCGCCTATATTAATGGTAATCCCTCTCGAGATGACGAAGAACCGTCCGGTGCTGGCCCAGGCGTAGAAGATATCAATTCCGAAACTTCCATCACTCTCGAAGATCTAGAGTTCCTCAATGACCTCTTTGATCTAGAAGATCATTGGCGAATAGGATCTACTATCCCCGGCGATATCATTCCTAACGTTTCCGTGGTTCCTCCACCAATCGAAGGTGTTCATCCATCTCCTGAAGATCATGCGTCAGCGCCGATGCATCCGCCTATCATAGTCGAGCCTGAGGTCATCGGTCTAACCACCCTAATCGACTCCGCTACCACCGTTCCCATCAACAAATTCAACGAAGCATTGAACTTAATGGATGAGATCAGGAAGTCTAGGAATCACCTGAGTCATACGATCTTACGCCTGCGAGAGAAAATCTGTGGGATTCAAAGGGAGGTCAAGACTTGTGAAGGAAAGTTGATAGTGGCAGAGGAAAGAGCCAAGATGGCTGAAGATGGAGAGCGAGTTGCCGAGAGGAAGATGAATGACTCCAAGGTCAATGAGAATTGGGCAATCAAAGAGAAGGAGAGGATCGTCAAGTACCAATCAAGGTTGACTTCTGAAGTTGAAGATCTGAAGATGAAGCTGGCATCTGCGGAGGAAATCGTCGAAGAAGGCCAGTCGCGTCTCGTTGCAGCGAACAACGATGCCGCTGCTCATCAGGCGACCATCAACGAGCTCAACTCTCGACACTCAACCCTCCGCAGGTGTATAGATGGTCTATATACTAGCTACGACGAGTTGGAATTCAAGCTTGAACGTGAATGGAACGCAAGATTTCACGATTTCAAGATCCAGATCGAAACCGCTGCCGAAGAGAAGACGTCGCAGCTCTCCAGGTCTCATTTCCTCCACTCCAGAAGGTCGGAAGAAGAGGTCGAGCGAGCACAGTCTAGCGAGAAGAGGATGTTGGAACAGCTTACCAAAGAGAAGGAGGATTTTCGCTGCTCGTCTTCTCTCGAGATCAGACGGAGTTCGCGAAGTATGAGAAAGATCAACGGGCGGAGATCGACAGCTTGCGTCGTAACACAGAAGAAACGGTAGAGGCGATGAAGGCAACTGCAGCTTCGCAGATCGAGGCAGAACTCGTCCAGGCCGAGTTGAGAGAGGCAATGATCAGGGTGGTGGCGGCGTCTGAACGGAATCCTCCAGCTACCAGCTCGACATCCGATATTCTTGCTGTTGTCGAAAGCGGCCACAACAAAGCCGATGCCGGAGTCACAACTGATGCCGACGCTGCTACCAAAGGGGTCCAAACTGAGACCGATGCTTACGCCGATGCTGGTAGCCTTCTCGTCATCGCGACGGAGACATCCTTCGTCGCTCCAAGCGAAGTCATCGAGCCGACCACTCCTGAACTGACTAAAGTCCATCGCTGCGCACCCTTCGAGCGGTCGAACACTTCTCAAGAATCAATCTCGGCGGGCGATCTTCCTTTCTCGAAATCATCGACGGAGCTGGCGCTTATCCCTACTTCGGATTCGGCGCCGCCGCCCGTCTGGGACTATTACAATCATTTGTCAGCCAAGTCCCTCCGAATCGTAGGGGAAGCCGAAAACAAGGTTACGGTACTCGAATCGATGAGGAAAGATGAACTAATTGCCGAGGCATATCGTCTATCCATAGACGTCGGACGCGTCTACCCAACCCTCAGGAATGACATCCTCGCCAAGGCAACGACTGCTGCGGTACTAACTGATGAGAAAGAGCTGGGACAGGCTATATGGAGTTGTAGTGTCAACAATGACGCCAAGCAGTACCCGGCAGCTGTTGTAGCAGCTTTCTCAGACAACGAGGTCATCAAGTCCTCGGTGCAATTCGGCTTTGGATCGCCCGCCACTCCAGCCGAGTTGATAACTGCTCATCATTTCTTGGTGAAAGGCCATCCTGAAGCGGCGCGCACACGCACTACGGCTGCATTCTCCTTCGGACTCTTCTCTGAACCCTTCAACGCATCTCAACATGGATATCCAGGGTGGGTGGGACGGCCTTCGCCATACGCTCAGCAGTCGGCACCGCAGTTCTACATTCCTCCTTAGCCACAGGAGCTGTTACCGGTCTACACCCCATCTCATGTGGGGTCCTATCAGCCTTGGATCGCAGTCAGTCCCTCGCCCAACGCCTTCGCGACTTCTGAAATTCAGCAGCTTGGATCTATCGGACCCAATGAGATGCCATCATGTCCTCTACTCGATCGTACCAGGTGGAACATCCAGGGTTGCAGCAGGTCTCTGTGGCACCCACGGAGTTACTTCATGCCACCGCCTCGTCTCCAGTGCCTGTGGCGCAGACCTTCGGACCTCCCGGTTTTGCGGAGAACCCCTGGATTCCCGCTTTCCGAGCTGCGCCGTCGTCAAGTCTAGCTACGCTTTCGCACACAACGATCCTCGGTCCGAGCACACCATCGCCGGTGCCTCATTACCAGCAGGTTGCTCCAGCGACCGTTCGACCAAACAGAACCGAGGTTGAACTTCGAGCGGCTCTCGTGGCGAGTCGCAATCTGAAGGAATCCCAAGTAGCTCAAAATTCCTTTTTTACTCCGGCTGGAACGCCACTGGGAGCTTCACCCATTTACGAGAACTCACCCCTCACCCCGTTCACCGAGCCCTCTCCTCATACCCTTGAGAAGGCACTCGCTGCAATCCGTGTTCCGGCAGTCGGGACAGCATCCGAGATCAAAGCTCCGAGCCTCCTCTCCAGGTTAGGGCCGAAGGTAGTTGACATACGGTCTGCTCCTTATCTCAACAAAGATGCTCCGTTCAATTCCCCAGCTGGGCAATTCCGCGCTAGATGCACACCAGTCTCGACTTCTTCAACCTCCTTTCCGCATGACTACAAGACAGCAACGACAGTACCAACTCAAACGCAGATTCTCCAGCCCGTCAATCTACAGCTGCGCCCGCTCGTACCAGCAGCCGCAGCGCCTCGTATGACCCACAAGGAGCGTATGGAATCGGTAAAGAGGTCTGAGGCGCCTACGAAAAAGGGGGTTGAGGGGATGATACTGTTTGGAAGTAACCCGGAGCCGAAGTTGCGCCAGGGTAACCACGAGCGTCCGAACATCAATCCTTGTACCAGCTTCAGGTAATCACCCACTGTCAGTCGCACTCATGGGTGGGATAGTTGGAGCTTGCAGCCATGCTGAGGGACTGGCGAGAGCTGCAGACGTCGTCGAAGGCAGGCGGTCGAGGCGATAGATATATTCCGACGATTGGTCACGATTTCTTCATCTTAATTGTCTTCTCACAAGTTTTCATCTAAATAGCTACTGTTACACATCATCCCATATTGAAAAAAAGCCTTGATGAACATCACCTCATTTGTTGTGCCAGAGAAGAGTCTTCAACCCGTTCCACCTTTCTGAATCGCGGTAGAGATAAGCTACGAGAAGTACCGGTCATGGAATCAGCTATGGCGTCGAGAGAACCCCTCATCGATCACCTTCTCCCAACTCACTCATACTGTTAACCATACCCGGTTGCAACCTTTCTCCATGATGTCTATAAATATACATGACCAAACCCCAACTCAGCGCGGTGAACAGCGCGAATGGTAAATCCGCAGGTGGGATAGGTTTCGGGTTTCCAGCTGGGGATGTCAAAGATGGGAGAGGATGTCGTAGTGGGGTGAGGGGAGCGAAGATTTTCGAGAGTAAGGAAGGTGATTGGGTGGTGGGGATTGGCGAGGGGTGAGATCGAATGGAGGAGAGGAGACGGGGTAGGAACGAAGCGAGAACTCGAGATGAGACGTATAGAACGATCTGAAGGGGAAAAAGGAATGTTTTAGGTGGATGTTCGTCTCCGCTGAGCATCGATACGGAGCCTGACTTACCTGTTCGTTGATCTGTAGGGATGGCAAGAGAAATAGGAAACGAGTTTCGTATGAGTTTCCATGGGGGTTTAACTCGAGACCGCATTGAACGAAGCCCATTTCTTTATCAATCCCAACCTTATTGCCTGACATTCATCTATCTTCGTTAATATCCGTTCATCGTTCTGTCGCTTGGACAAACGACAATTCCCTCCACCACTCCTCACAAGATGCCAACATCGCCTGCATTCCGAGTTACTGCAATCCGATCCCGCCGCCCAAATGCTGCTACGCAAAGTCCTAGACATATATCTCGTATCTCTTCCTTTTTTTTTGCAGCACGGTCTCCCACCACATCCGGACCAATTCCCACGTACAGATATCACCTCACCGTATACCCGGCGGAAATCAAAAGAAAACCAACCATGACATTGAATCATGATACCGCTCTCTACACCCCTGTCGCTAGGATTTCAGAAACGCATATTCATCCCTTCTCATCCCCTTTTCGTCGGACTCGATACACGAGAAGAAATCAATTTTCGCCTCGTTTGGAAGCTCTACGAGTGAAGCAAGCTCCACACTCTTGTAATATCACCCACGTCCTCATTCTTCACCCATCTTTGTTATCATTTCTCAAACTTCACCTGGCTCTTTCCAACCTCCAAATACCCATCGTATCCCATCTTCCAACCCTCTCCTCTTCCACGTCTCCCACCGGCCCTCTCTTCGCTTCCATCTCCCACCCAACAAACAACACTCACCGCATTCCTCTCTCCAAAAACCCACCAACCACTCCCCAAGCCTGCCCAAAACGTATCCATATCTCTCTCTTTCCCTTTATTTAATTTCTTTTGTAATAAAAGGAGGATTTTGTAACCTGTGACGAAACGTGCGAGATTGAATGCGTGTTGTCGGGTTGCGCGGATGATGAGACGGATTTTGGCTGGCCATCTGGGAGTGGAAGGGAAGTGTGGGGTAGAGTGGGGTGAGTGGGAAAAAAAGATGACGGGTGGGTTGGTAATGGTTAGTATGAAAGGTTTTGGGAGGAATGGGATGGGAAATGAAGAATTGGACTTACGATTTATGTGAGAATAGAAGAGTCATCACGAGAGCATGAGGGAATCCTAATGATTAAAGGAAATGATGAGGATAAGATAGTTTCAGTAAGGAATTGTAGAAACGGAAGTGATTCACATCCAACTTCGACGACTCGGATGGGAATTCAAATCCATTTATTTCTCCATTCAGATAAGAGGTAAATTTGATGGACCTTGGTTATTTGATAACATCCTTTTCTCTTAATCTTAGTGGATGGTGCAGGCTCCGCATGAAAGGTATTCGTGAGAGAGAGAGAAGATACGATTCGATGGTAGATCCCGAGACCATCGATTATTACCTTTTCTCAGCTCTCGATAGATGAGCATTGTGAGAGCTTCAGCTCTTCCCAGCTGCTCGATACCCGATTCCCATTTTCCTTAACTCCAGCGTAATGGCATGTGCGAAGCAGGTCCAACTACCCATTCGCCGGCTTCGATAACGATCCATAATCCCTAGCAGCACCAGGCACCAGGGACTCCATTCCACCGTCCCAATAATCCTTCCTACTTCCCTCCTCCTCATCCTTCCTTCCGCCTGCTCCTCATCCCATCCACACACACACTTACTAATCTTAACCCCATAAACAAACCCATTCCTCGCTCCTTTCAAAATAGCAAGAACATCATGCCACGCAGGACTGAAATAGAGAATGGAGGGTGATGATCGGAGGATATGGATGGATGGATGCAAGTTAGCAAGAGGTGTGTGTGTGTGTGTGTGTGTGTATGATTGGCATTGTAAGACATAAGAAGCGGGAATACATACTCTGATAGGATGTGTTGGATTGACGACATGATGGGATTTGTGAGGTGGTGATGGTGGTGATGGTGATGGTGATGGTGATGAGCTGTCGATGTCGATGTTGTATGATAGATTGTTGGTCGACATTCTGTTAACGGCTATCATTCCCGGGGGTCACCGATGTCCGTCCCTGCCCATTCGATGTCCGCGTCGCCCCCGGTTAACCGCCCAGTTAACCGCCAACTTGGGTCGCGACTCATATTTACTGGTCCTGGTCGAGCGGGAGGGAGTCCCACAGGAGAGGGTAGGGTAGGGCAATGCAGGGTGGGGCAGGGTAGGGGTAGGCAGACAGGCAGCTAGTCTTTCGATCAGGAGGAGTACATTTAAATAGGACCACCTTAATTGGACTCATCATCCGTGTCAGACGCCTCCGTGTCCGACGCATGATAATCCGAGTCAGAACTTGGTTTCCTTCTTCTCCTACCACCCGTTGTAGTTGGTTTCCTCATGGATCGCTCCTTCAGAGACGCATCAGATGGTTTGAGTTCCTCCACTCTTCCTTATTTGACACTCGCCGGAGCTGAGAGTCGCTCCTGGGACTCGTTGCCTGGATCTCCTTCTTCCAAGGGGTCTTCCGATGGGACGTTCGAGGCGAGGCGGAGTCTTTGGGTATTGTCGATGGGCCTACTTGAGCAGACTGGGATTGGGAACCAATATACGCTTTAGCCCATACTATAATTGCCCCGTAATCTACAAGGCTCTTCGTAAGTTGCATGGCGTCTAGAAGCCTCCTGTGAAGGGGTCAGCTGGAATGCTATAGGCTGCTGAACAAAGTAAAAACCAGGGTCGACTGACTTCTTCTTATCGGCATCGAGACCGGAATCATCGTCCACAGCCGCCAACAATACTCCCGCTAAAAACTGAACACTTGTTTCTCCACTTGATGGTCTGATTTGGACAATTATGCGTCAGCTTGTACAAAGCTCTCGCCGAGAATGAAGAGATCGCGTTAAAGACTGGAATATAAACTGACACTTGTGTCAAGAAGAACGAGGTTCGTTCCTCGGGGTCTAGCTCACTCAAACTTGCTAAGGCCGAAGCGGCCGCCTGTGACGAGGTGTTAGTTCAGTGTTCCAAAGTTCAAATCGACAAAGTAGAATCAATCACCTCTACTCCACTTTCCAGACTGTTTCTCATAGCTGTTGGAACATCGTCTAATAGTTTCTTGATCTTCTGGAATTCCGATTTAATGCATGATGCCCCTTCAGAAGTCCCCAGGCCAAAACATCAGCCTTACATTTCTGTTCACTTCAGTGTTTATCTTTTTTCGAAGCAACCTTACGTTCTAAAGCCTGCACAAAAGTGAGCCATTCTTCCCAGTTGGAGAGGCTTAGAGCTTGCCCTTCCATATTTGTTTTCACGGTTCCGACATCCTGGGAAGGCAAGTTGGCGCTCAGGAACTCACTACCCGGATTCAAATTCTCTTCTCTACTTACTCCACAACATCCAAGGCTACGTCTGACCACTCTGTTTGTGCCTTATTCAAAATGTTGACGCATTGTGAAAGGCTCGTTGACCATATGAGTGTCCTTGTTTCCTCTTTGTCAGCCATATGAACCGTGCTCCAGCTAGAATCACGAGCCTTACGTTTGTCGCTGATCAATCACAGTCGTCGCACCAGAATTGAATACACGCTTGGCCTCATCGTCCAACGCATCGATGGCCTTCAGACATTCGATTGCAAACTGCACGGAAAATGTTAGACCGCTAATTCAGGAGTCAAAGTAACAGAGTGCACTCACTGTGATTGCATCTTTGATGTGTCCCTGTCTCTCCTCTCCGGGTGTTGCCTCTCTATCAGCCTTCATAGATTTGCGCGACAATACTAAGATGGCTTTGAGCTTCTTTAAGGTGTCATCTGTGACATCTACTAAAGGAAAAGGGGCAGTTTCAATCTGTGACATAGCGAAAGCTGGTTCAGCTGAGTATATCGATTGTTGAGGTTTGGTAAATGGAGGGGAGAGGTGTTTATATAAGTGGTGTAGATTCAAAATCGCTTATGTACGCTTATGTGGAGGGTGAAGTGTATTGATGTTAACGTGGAGGAGACCGATGTAGAGGGGCGTCAAGCTATACCGGGGATGGCTCCAACCAATTCTCCAAATTGAGACGAGGTAGATCCTTTCATAAGGTCATCCTTCAAACAAGCGGCCTTTCAACTGTCCTGCTCCTTGGTGGTAAGGTAATTGTACGTCATTGAGGTGGGCGTAGGTGCAATTGTGATTGGCAAACAATGAGACCTGGTCCGCTTTCGCCACTCCGCTTGAAGACCAGTTTTTGCATTTGGGCAGCGCTAATCGACGCCGGCAGAGAACTTACGGGGTTGGGATTGCGGTCGTGTGTGGAAGAGGGAAAGGAGAGAGAACCGAGAGGCAATGAGGAGATAGGGCATACCGGAGTACGTTCTTTGGCGATGTGTATGATATCGATTGGGGGCACCTGCACCTTCCAGGTTCACATTATTGCTTGCCCATTCTCGTATGTGGACAGTCGTGTCAACATAGATAACTAGATATCGCCAAACAGCAGTAGAAGAATAGAAGTACATAAATCTTGTGACAATCCTTCACTCCACATCCAAAAATGATTCTCTCTCGGGCCACCAAGTCTTCCTAACGCCTTCCAAATAATCCATTAACACCGGTCTTTCTTTGATCGCTTTAATGAACGCTGGATTCCACCTGTCTTCCTAACATCAGTATTCCTCATCTTCTAGGTCTCTTCGAAGGGACACGCCAGCCACTCACTTTGAGGTATGCAATGGAGCAGCCAGTATCCCAACGATGCAAGAATCAGCCATTGTAGGGTCTTTCTTTCCGAGAGCGTAGTGCCTGATGGTCCCGTCATCGTTCTTAAGCACTGAAACAAGTGCATCGAATGCCGAATCTCGATACTGAGTGAGTTGAGAAGGAGTGATGGTTGTTATCTCGATTGCTGCGAGTTTAGCATGCAACTGTGATGATGTGAGGGTTGAGGGGTCATGACCAGCTTTAGAATGAGGAGGAAGGTGGGAGGGAGATTTACTCGTCTGTAGACCATACTCCCGACAACGAGACGGATAGGCCATGGAATGGGACCAAGCATGACGTCCCTCGCATGGTAGTACTCATCCATCCATCTGAAGACACCCCAGATCTAGCCTGTCAGTACGATACACTGTGGGAGAGACCGTGTCCAACATCCACCTACCTCTCCTTCTCCAGACAATAATTCAATTCCCTGACAGTAGCCGCCAACATCCTCGTCAACGCATTTTCCTTCTCAGTCAAATCTCCATCCAGATCCTTTGCCAGTCCTCTGTCAACCGCACCCTGATACGCGAACAGCGAATCCGTAAACAGTTCATCCCCAATGAAGAGGTAGGGCACTCTTCCACTAGGCGACTTTTGGTTGCTTGCTGGAGTCGGGGAATAGGTGAAAGGTGCGGAGGAAAATGTGAGAAGGGCATCCAGGCGGTTACACCATGGGGAACCGTCGAACTGATTGACCTTTGTGGAGAATCGGTGTAGGACGAGAGTTGGCTTGGGACTTGCTGCCTGGATCGTGGCAAGAATGAGTGAGAAATGTATATGTGGAGTCTGTAGAAGGGGAAGAGGACTCACCGTTACAGTCTCTTCTGGCAGATCGATAGAAGACATGATTCGTGAGTAAAGTGGGTTGAATAGTGAGAGTGGTCAAGATGTTCAGCATATCAACAAGATTTATATTCCAGTCGTTGCTTCCCCACACTCCCGCTCGACACCGCACGTGGCAATTTTGCCGAACTTCCGCGCTCTTCACTCTCGACAGCAACTACAATTCAATGACATCTCCTTCTCAATTCTAATGTTCTAGCAGGCAACCTCATGCCACTTCGAGCCCAGTGTGACTGGTCTGGCACATCTCGTTTTGTGATCAGAAGCCACACTGTCACATTCCCACTGTCGTCCTCTTGTATTTGTGGTTCTTCGCCGGCGGGAATAAACTATGCAGCACCGATTTTGTACTCGACAGTCTCCGAGGTCTCATCCCCGTCAAATATGAGTAAGAGACTCATCATTCAACTATGCAATCTAATCTTACATCAATCGGCTCTTATGCTACTACCATCCCATACTACCACGCTATTCTCGCCAAAAGTCCATTTGGATACCGTCTAACAAAGTACTTTCTCACTTCGTCCACGAAAAGAACACCGATTGCCAGCTGGGTTTGCAAGGATGGTAAGTCAACAAATTCAGCAGACGGAGCACACCAGGAGTACTCACGGCGATCGGTATGAAGATATACTCGACCGGCACTCCTCTGGTGTTAAACGCTTTTTGGAAGAAGGGCACGTAACTAATGAAAGGACATCAATGAGACTAGATTCACCGAAAGGGTCTGATCCGCGTACTCACGAGAAGAAGATACACAGAGTCAAACTGACTAGCATGGCTGGGATAATGAAAGGATTGCCCTTCCCCTCTTTGTTGAAGATGGGTGGATGTTGGAAGATGGATACTCGTCGGGTACGGGTGGAGAGTAGATTACCCCATTGCATGATCTGCTCGGGGGGTAAACATCAGTATGACGCCAACTACCTTGCTCTCACTCTCTGCAACTCACTACAAGGGTGAAGAAATAGATCGACTGCGCAACAAAGACATGTTCTTGCACAATCTCCGGAGATAAACCTCCCTTATAACCCCCATATGATAACACGATATCAGAAAAGTAAACGCCTTTCCGTTGGAGATAGGAAAACGACAGAGCCATAGCTGAGACACATTCCATCATACCGAGTACGAAGTAGGCGTGGAATAGAAGTTTCCAATCCACTAGACGGTCTGTTCGAACGTCTCTAGGTGGTCGATCCAGAAGGCCAGCTTCGGATTGCTCGTATGCGAGAGACAGAGCGGGGAGGATGTCCGTTACCGCGCAGATGATGATCATCTAGAGAATTGCGTGACCATCAGCAAATAGGTCGTCGGAGGGCGGAAGAATTTCACTCACTTGGAGACTACTGAGAGCCTGGGGAAGTCCAAGAAGTAGGTTTAACATGAGAGGCATTAATTCGGAGAAAGACCCGGCAGGCATAAGGTAGAGACATGTCTTTTTGAGGTTATCGAAGACCAGACGTCCCCGTTCGACGGCAGTAACCATAGCGGAAAATCTGAGCCACATGTATATCAGCATCCCGCATCCTGTCGGTATTTGACCCACCATCACTCACGAATCAAGCAAGATCAGATCTGCGGCTTCACACGCCACATCCGATCCACCTCCCATTGCGATACCAATATCAGCAATTTTTAGACTGGGTGCGTCATTGACACGTCCCCGGTCATGGCGACGATGTTGCCTGAAGCTTGATATTCCTTGACGATACGAAGCTTCTGCTCAGGGGTTGTGCGTGCGAAAACCACTTCGTCGTACTGAATCGCTTGTAGCCACTGAGTTTCATTCTGAAGAAATGTATTTCGGGTCTTAATTGGCGGATGGAACAAAACATCAGATGAAGTGGACTTACCATCTTCATCAGATCAGTCCCGGTTAGAACAAGGCTGCTTATCCTTCTGTTGGCGTGGGCATCGTACCGCACAACATCTTCCTCGTCAAGGTCGCGATCAAGATCATCCAAGTGATGGATGGTGGAAGCGTTGGTAACAATACCACATTGCTCGGCGATGGCGACCGCAGTAAGCGGGAAATCACCCTGATCACAAACACAGTCAGTCGTACGGGGCGATAGTCTGTACCCTCGATTCACTCACAGTTACCATCATAAACCGGATGTAGGCGCCACGAAGTGTCGTTACAGTCTCCTCCGTGTCAACCTTGGGTGGATCCACAAGACCAACCAATCCCACCACTGTCAATCCCTGATTGAGGTGCATGTTGACGTGATCGGCAAATTGTTGCGTGTCAAAGGCAATGTCTTTGGGAACTTCAGACCGGGGGATAGCACGCCTCGCAAGGAGCAGCACGCGCATCCCCTTGGCTGCCCAGCTCTCCTGAGTACGGGTGAGACGAGCGATTACCTGCGGGCTAAGGTCGATTGGTGGACCACCTGATGGATCCAACGACTTCGTACACCGGGCAAGTAGAACATCCGGTGCACCCTGGGAAGAAAGAGCTTGTCAACACAATATCCATAACCCCAGGAGTGAACGCTGGCTCACCTTGCACATGAGCATCAGGTCCTGTCCTCCAAAGGATTCGTCGTGTTCCGACAGTGGCGCAGGTCGAGCGGAAGAGGGGACACCGTCAGACAAGCGCAAGATCTTGAGCACTGAGAGGTTCGGTGGCGAGAATAAGCCGACCTCTTCATACATGGTGAGCTCTTCACTCACTGAATTTGGTCTTAGAGCTGAAACTGGCTTTGAAGACCTCCTCCCATGGCTCGTGCGCCCTAGCAATCGGTGACAGCAGCTCACTGAATCGAAGAATGGCTGAATCGGTAGCATCACCGATGACTGTACGGATTTCGGCAGGCATTTCGTTCTCAGTAGGGTCAAAGGTGGCCCCATTGCAAATACCAGCGATGGCCGCCAATTGGCGAACGTTGGAGGAACGGGGTTGGGTGACAACTGAGCCAGGAGAAGGAGATATGAGTGCGGTGAAAACAAAGCCGCATGACCTGAAACTCACCGAAGCTCTCGCGTGCCTCCATTGTACTAAATTCATCGTCGAGGATGCAGGCTCTGGTGACTGTCATTTTGTTCTGCGTGAGGGCTAGAGAACGCATTTTCAGTACCACACCAGCCGTCGACCCTGTTGAAGTAGACTTACTTCCTGTCTTGTCAGAGCATATGACGTTTGTGGCTCCAAGGGTTTCCGTAGTGATCAGACTCTTGCACAGGATCTGCTTCTTGGCCAAGGCTGAAGCTACAACAGCGAGACTGATGGTTACGCCTGGAGATCACGCATATTAGCCAAAGCAGTCCCGAGGCACGCGGGGGATCTCGCCATTACTCACAAGCTGGCAATCCCTCGGCTGAGATACATCACATCCTGACAGGTCAGACTCCACTCCTCTCGGGCAGATACCCACCCTACTCACGTATAAAAGCTACGGAAACGGACACGACATCGATGATAAGGTTGGCGACAGTGATGTAACCGTGATGCTTCGGATTAAGCCAGGCAGCCCAAATGATTATGAAGAAGAGCGAGAGGGCGAAAGCCATGGAACAGATGATCATGATGAATCGGGTCAACTCCTTTTGCATGGTGCTGGAGCCCTTGGCTTCTCCCGTGGATAATTTCGCGATTCGGCCGCTGGGGGTTCAATCGAGTCGATTAGCTTGATAGTAATTGAAGACGAGACTTCAGAAATGCTCACAAGACAGTGTTATCACCAGTTTGGACGACGAGGCCAATTGCAGACCCTCTGCGCCGTGAAGGAGCGAGCGTACATCAGCTGCATGTTCAGCCTCGACGAACACATATAAACCCAACTCACCCTACACAGAGAGTACCCTGCAACGCCACATTTTGCGTTTCCAAGAAGTTCTCATCCGTAGAATCGACTGTCCCTGATATTGGTTCTGACTCCCCCGTCAACACCGCTCGATCGACTTTAAGATCCGATGACACCTCGATAAATCGTAGATCAGCTGGGATCTTATTACCCAGGGTGACATAGACGATATCACCGTTGACGAGGTCCGCCGCCGGTACTGTCTTCTTGTGGCCGTCTCGAAGGACGTTGACGTCGGAGGGAAGCATGGATGCGATAGAATCCATCACCGCTCCCGTTGAATAATCTTGCCAGGCGTTGAAAGCGGTTTGCAAGACCATGACGATCAGAAGGACGACGCCGAGAGCGAGGTCGGCTGCGACTGGTGTTGGGTTTCCGAGGGGTTTCCTGAATGAACCAGCTCAACCGCAGCTAAGGGGTCCCTCATACAATCTGCCTGCTCACCATGAGATGATGGAGAGAATACCACCAAAGAACAGAAGGGAACCGAAGCCTCCGAATATGTAACCGAACCACCTGTCGGAAGATGCTACATCAATCGAATGCTTTCTTTGTCATGCCGTTGTCGTCTTGCTTACTTCTTAAAGAGATTCTTCGGCGGTGGTGAGATTCTATTCGGCCCGTTGGCAGCAAGTCTTCTCTGAGCCTGGTCAGCGTCTAACCCGATCTTGTTCGATACTGTGAAACGGTGGCAAAGATCCTCGATGGATAGGGTATGGAAATCGATGGATGCGAGTTCTGAGGAGAGTTAGAAAGGGAGGGTCTTTTAGACATCTACCATGATGTCGTCGTACAGTGCAGATACTCACCTTTCTCGGCGTCCTTCTTCAACTTTTCCTCCTTCTCCTCGTCCTTGGCTCTCTTCGTCTCTGTGACGTGAAGAGACAGTGTCCTGTGACGATATGAGAAACAGCTTCAGGGTCTCCCGCCAATCATCGCCAGGGCATGTGGTCGAAATCCGCCTTCCTCACCGGAACTCTCCTACCATCCTGGCACCGCGATCGGCACGCCTAGGACCGGTTGACATGCTGATCGACTGGGTACGTTGGAGCGTTTGCGTACGTTGAAGCGACAATCTACGATCCATCGTCCGATTCTCTTGCAACGTGATGGTTCTAGGATTGTATCCTTTCTCTGCGTTGTTGAAGCGTGGGTAAGGCAGGGTTGGAGAGAGGACTACATTGTGCTTCTCGCCATCGACATCGGAAGAGGTCTGAGTCTGTGATAACTGCGACTCGAAATGGGGCATAGGCTGCTGGAAGGTCAGCTCGTGGTGAGCAGGAGGCGTGGGTTTCTCCTCGCTCGAAGACATGTTGATGTGGATCGCTGATCCGAAGATGGACGGTGTTGAAGAAAATTATGCAGAACAGATGGATAAGAGATCTATGATTACTTTTTTTTTTGTTATTTCAGTCTCTCCAGATCTAGCGTCGAAAGACACCGCTGGAAAGCCGCAGCCTAGACCAACGACGGGAGATCATGGTCTGGGGCTGAGGGTTGGGCAGATCGGCAGGAGGTCATCTAAGCACTCACCCATCCCACCGCAAATAGAAACCACCCCAAATGGGAAAGCAAGCACTCCACTCGCCACCACCGTAGTCACTACCGTCCATGCCAGGTTGAGGGACTTTCTACGCGTCTTTCTGATAGGCTGAGGATTCAAATAGTACGGGTGAAGTTATTTACAGATATGTCTTATGTATAGTTTGAGAAAAGAGCCAGGAGGGTCCCTTAATCCACCTTCAGCACCCGACGGATCTCTTCCATCCCTTCCGCCGTCCCTCGCCAAAAAGCTTCATCTTCAGCCGTCATCTCTTGCTGTGCTGTGTCGATCTTCCCCTCTTTACCTCCCCCTGCCCCACGCTGACTCCCCTTCTCCTCCGCCGCCGACACATCCATCACCCTCTCTGCGATCCTCCGGATAATCCAACGGATCACCAAATACCCGTGACTAGCCAACAGAGCGACGAATAGTACCGGGATCAAACTGGGTAAGGCCGTTTTAATGATTTGGCGCTTGGAACCTGAGAATCGCATGTCGATGGAGGTGCTGTTTCGCATGGCGGAATGTAGGAGATTCGTACCGAACGTTGTAAATGAGTCGGTGGATGTGGAAGGGTTGATGGATTGATCGTTGACAGAGTCTTCCAGGATAGGTTTGAAGAGGTAAACGAGTGTAGCATTCGTCAACGCCGCCAACCACGTGAGGAAGGTCTATCGCCATCCATCCATGTATCCATCCATGTATCGATCCATCCATTTCCAAAATCAGTCAAAGAAGCTCCTTCCTATCCCTCCCTCCCTACTCACCAACATCTCCGCCCACACACCAATCGTAGCTTCCCTGCATGGTATCGGTCTCCTAACATGACTACATATTTTGACCGCGTCGCTTCGTAATTCAATATAATTGTTCACGAAAGCGAATAGAGGAGCCAGAGGCCAGATGATGGACCAGAGTGTGATGTATCCGAATTGAGTGACTATTTCGGCGTAGTCGACTGGGGGGGGGGGGGGGGGCGGAACCCAAGGGGAGCTCTTTCAGACCAATCAAGGACTCTCGAAGCCACACGACGCCACTCACTGAAGATGTTGTATTCTGGTAAACACAACTCTCTCCCAACCTTCTGCAAAAACCGGTTTTCCCCCTCCGAGACTACCTTATCCAATTCCCTCATCTCCACCCCCTTTCCGACTCCATTCTTTTTCTTCCCCTTGGTTGCCAATCCAATGATAGGAAGGGAAGAACCTTCTCGGAATGTGTTGACATATCTCATGACGTATGGTAATCCCAATTCCGTGAATGCGTTCACAGCTTGATTGGTAACCGTATCTAACCTCCTCCTCTTCATCATCAGCCTGTCGATCCCACACCCGCCGTCGAGAGGAAACAACTCACAAGCGAACATCTGATTAACCAACCTGTCACTCTTGACTTCCACCCTCTTCTGGATTGACATACTCGGTCCCAATCCCGCTCCTTCCGCGGAGTTGGTTTGGATGGGATGGTGGGAGAGAACGAGGGAGAGGTAGGACATTATGAGTTCGCCGAAAGGTACGTAGATGTAACTGAGAGGTATGAGTCGTCTTTATCAGCTATTACAACCTGGTCGTCGGAAGAGAGAAAAACACGTACGCGGAGAGGAACAATCCAAGATAAGCAGTGACAGCATTCAAAGCGCTATCCCACGTCTCATCACATCAGCTCCCTTCCACCACCCATACCACCCACGCCAACTACTCACAAAGTCTTGACCGTCAAACTCCCTTCCCAGTCTCTTCTCGTCGGCCATCCTTCCCACCTTGTCATCCCAACGCTCAACTTGTGATACCCCGCAACGATGAACGGCACCACACCTACGAAAATCAAGGTAGGCGCGATTGACAAGATTGATGCACCAGGACCCGTGTAGAGATGGGTGATGAATGCTTCAAGGATGAAGGTGGTAGTGATGATGATGAATAGGATGAATGCGGAAATGAGGAAGAGGGGTAGGGAAAGCAGGAGTTTGGATTCTCGAATTGTTCGTGTGGATTTGATGTTCTCTTGAATTTCAGAACCTTCCAATGTTCTTTTCGATAAAGAAGCATCTTCTCCATACCTCTTCCTAATCCCATCCACGAAATCAACTCGCAACCTCTCTCCATCTCCACCTTCCACACCCCACTCCTTCCTCAACCTGATCTCCCTTCTCTTCCAAACCTCCACAAAGGCGATACCCCAGATGCTCACCCCGAGTGCGTATATAGGGGAGTATGGTGGGAGGAAGTGGTAGAGGATACCGAAGATTGAGAGAGGAATGAGGGAGAGGGTGTAGCTTGATAGGAATGTAAAGTAGGTGGTCAGGGATTCACCAAACTGGCAGAGGCCGGCGGGAGTTAGTTTCGTGGGAAGGGGAGCAAGGGAGGAAGAGGAAGAACCCACATGAGATCGAAGCTTCTCTTGATCGATTGAAGAGAAATGAAGTCCGATATACCATTTCTTGCTTATCCAGCTTTGTATCCATTTATGATTTGCCTGTAACAAAACAAAGAGGGTTTCTTTGTTAGTCAGCGTTTAACGTCATTCATGTGTCGTTTCTCTTGTTCGCGAATAGAAATGATCGCTCTACTCTGGGATAGTGGTGGTGACTTGCGCTAGCTGACGGCTTTGTTGCTCGCCACTAGTGGAGGAACATACTGATGTTCGCTTCTCTCACGAGTGACATCAACGCCTGCTCATACTCGCGAAGGAAATCATGACTCGCTCTCGCTCTTTCCCGTGGAAAACATCGTTTACGCTCGCTGAGCTCGCTAGACACAATATGGATCGTTATCCTCATTACTTAGAGCAGTTGATCATCGCTAGGCTCGGGAAAGAGTAACGTCTCCCTTCGCACGCGGTACTTGATGCTCCTCAATCCCGTTTCGCGGAGAACCTTGCTCTTTTCCCTCGAGAGACATCGCTGCTCACTCCTTCCGTGAGAATCTCGCTCGCTGGAATCACGAGAGCAGTCATCGGTCTCTCCATTCACGATGAGATATTGATCACTAGACTTCGGGGAGGTAGTTTTCTTCTCTCTCCGCTCAGGGAGTGATCACTCTTTTACACTTCGCGGAATCCTACTCTCTTCTCTCCGCTCAGGCAGTGATTCCTCGCTTCGCTCGCGGGAGACAACTGTCTTCGCTCACGCTCAGGGAGCAAGTGCTCGCTTCGATCGCGGAGCATCCACCCACCCACCCTATTCTCATGCTCGCTACGCTCGCCTACACTCGCCTCCGGACTCACCACATCATCATGAACCGCAACCACACTTTTCACCCTCTTCCACTCCCCTTCACCTGGTGTGATCCCCAACCCTCCTTGTTCCGGAACTCCGACTAACAATTCCCAAACTAATCTAATCTCATCTGCTTCACTCAACGCTCTATCTCTTGGTAACCTCCCTGTGAACCTCGCTTCTTGTGATAATTCCTGTTGATATAATGAATGGAGTAGTTCTGATGGAGCTGAGATGAATACCCATATCTCTTCTGTCCCGCCTGCTCCTCCTCCTCCTGCTCCTCCTCCTCTCGGTGTCCTCGCCGTCACTCTCAACCCCTTCCCTTCCAGCCCACCAATCAACCTCTTCCAAGCCTCTCTAATCTCCCCACCCGCCTCCGCTCTCCCTTGACCATACGCGGTGAGGGATACCGAGAATGGGAGGATGAGGTGGGAATGGAAGGTCGGCGTCGGAGGAGGAGGGTGGTGGGAGAGGAGGGTGGCGGTGGCGGCGGTGGTGGCGGACGGAGGTGGAGCGGAGGCGGAGGAAGAGAGGGAAGGACCAGAGGGGAAACCGGAGGACATGATGGGGGTGGGTTGGGTTGGTGGCGGGGATGGGGGCGGGAATAGCAGGGTTGACGAGCCCGGGATGATGGAAATGATGATGATGGATGGTGAGTGAGGGATGACATCATATTGCTGCTTTCACGTGTTCGCAACTACAGCTGGCGAGGGATATGTAGACATTCTTCTCAGCAAACTTTGAGACCTCATCAGCTCACACCATGAATCCTGATCCATCAAAGGGATTGACCAAACACGTTTGATAGGTCGGTCAGTCACTCCCTGTCCAACTCACCCATGAATCACACGGTCCAACCTCCATTCATGTCGGTGGTGATGTATTGTCTATACTTCTCAACTAGGTGTAATGTCAACAGTGTCACGGGAATTCCTCCGGGCAACATCTCCGCTTCTCCGGACATCGATAGCCGCCACCGTATGAACACGTCATTCCATACGCGTTCCTACTATCATTGTCTTCCCGTAACCCAAACTCGACCGAAACCCGCTAGGACCTCTCGTGGCTATGAAACACAGCAACTACGGTCCTTCTTTGTTCTCAGTGGTACGATAGAACCGGGCCGTCCCTCTATCTGTCCCATTTCCGCCAGGGGCCGCAGCAACACCTACTGCATACCGGCCACCGGCGCAGGCCCTGGTCCTACCCGTGCCTGCTCCGCTAGCACCTTGTCTTCTTGCGTATGAAGCCCCTGAGGACCAATGAAACAAGGTAGCTACAGCCATTGTGTCTCCAAAGTGGGACCATGCCACCGGCCCGTAGCTCTACTCAACCCGGGTGGCAAGTAGTCTTTCCCTCGGGACATTGGGGTACTTAAGGCACCCTGATTTGTACATCTTTCTATATTGCTCTCCTTCTCTCGAGCAATATTATCAATTGTATGCAACACTCTTACCAGATACTGCATTACACGACCGACCTTAGCCTTAGGCGTTCGACTTAGACACAAACCTCCCAAGCTATACGCTTGTTCAGCCACTTCCATTTCCTGCAAGTCGGATCCGGCTATCATTGGTAACCTTCAACTTGCATTCAGTTAGATTGATCGATATCGGGTAGAGAGTCAGGTGACTTGTCTAACCCGCGTGCGGCGATCGTTGTTAGATCGTTACAAACAGCTCAAGACTACATCACCTTACGTCATGAGACTTTTCCCATGAAAGGGGACAATGAAACATGTTTGAGCAGTTTGTCATTCCAGGCACGATATCAACAGGTCTGCAAAACTCTCTTCACCTCAGACCTAGAACCTTTTCCCATCAAAGGGAACAATGAAACATGTTTGAGCAGTTCATCCTTCTAGGTGCAACATCAACAGCTCCTCAACACTCTCTTCACCTCACACCATCAGCATTTTCCCACAAAAGGGGACATTTGAAACATGTTTGGTCAGTCTCTCTATACTTCTCATCCAGGTGCAGTATGGACAGCTTTGATGAAGCAGTATGAACCTGAGAATGAAAAGCTTCTGTATGAAAGGATTGTCCTTGTAATGTATTTAAACACAGCTACTGATTGATGCAATGGACATAGTGGCAAATTTGGTCTATATAAACCCCCCTTTTTGATAGCCCAAATAATCCCCCCCCCCTCCCCCTCCTCATTTCATCATCTTCAGACACAACCTCCTTCCTTCAACAACCTTAGAACATCAAACCTTCTTACACCAACACCATTGACATCCACAACTTCACCAACCCATCATCTATCACCCACCACATCATTCCAACCACCTTCCTCTTGTGTTGTCATCACACACAACCAACCAATCAACAAGCCACCTCCGTTTGATAACTAGCCTTGGATATCAAACCTTTTGACGCCAATACCATTGACATCTAACACCCTGCAACTTCTTGCCCTTCACTTATCACCCTCCACATCAACCCATCCTTTTACATCACAACATCGTCAGAGACACTTGTGAAGATGTGGGTAAATAAGCGTGGTTTTCACATTGTGCCAGATAAGGAATTCAAGGAGTGGCAGGAGATGGCACTTTTGGTGTCTGAATGCGAGGGGAAGATCGAGGAACTAGAGGTGAGAGTATTACTTGTCAGCTGTTCTGAAAATTCAATTGATCATTGTCTTGCAGAGGGTGCTCAAATTTTGGGACCGGTGGAATCATTGGGAGGGACAGCAAGATTTTGTTTATAACAGGGACCTTTACCAGATCGATGATGGGATCCTGGACGAAAAGGATATTCGAATGGCTATTACACAACTTCAAGTGGATGGATGTTAAGTGGCTACCGAGTGGAGCGGTGGGAGCGGTAACAGCGCCCGCAAGGCAGCACTTCTTTACCATAAGGCATGCACCAATCAATGGACATTAGAGGAACTTGAAGACCCAAGGGTTCAGTGAGTTCAAGTAGGTTTTGTCCCCGTTCTGCAGAGCCTTGATCCGACCTGCACCCTTCTCCAGAGAGTTTGACAAGGCAGTGCTAAACATCTTGGGTCACAAACATTACCCCAAGACGCATGGACGACTTTATCCAGACACCTGCGCTATTTTCACGACAAAATATGTGGAGTGGTTAGCAAAGCAAGTTCCTGCCGAGGAATCGGGTGATCAGAAACCTCAGGGTCAATCGGTTGTCACCGAGCCCTCAGTCGATTCCAGTCTCACCGATGCCTCCCAGTCAGGGGTGGACAGCGGCTTCAACCCTCCAAGCAGTCAAGCACCCGTGCTTTCAGGTACACCGAGCGGTTCAAATCAGCCCGATGGTGAACCTTCCAGGTATTCTTTTAGGTCGTACCCAAACCCCGAAGGTAGTTCTCTGAATTTGTGATGCTGAGTCACCCACTGAAATTGAATGAAGCCAACCAGTGGGAAAGAAACCTTGTGAGGTGAAAGTATGGAAGGTCTTTTGTGATCCACGGTTGGGAGAGTAGTAGCTCAATGAACATATATTCTAGTTTTTCCCTATATATCTCTTCTTCCAACTCTTTGTGTATTTAGTAATTGAGGCGGTATTCGATCTTCTTCTCTTTGAAAAGGACAATTGCATGTTGAGCGATGGTAGGGATCACCGGATGACATGCCCCGGCTGCCTCACACGTGCCCAGTCCTCGCCACCCTCGCCCCACCGCGGATTCCCCGTTGAATCTCCACCGGCGCCGGATCCCAGTTCGACTCGCGTTGCAGAGAGATGGTGGGTGGGATTGGAGGACTGTAGACATGAGGTGACGGATAAGATATCAGCACCATCAGCAGCATCGACAGCATCGACCACATTTCAGCTTGTGAATTCCAACTTCATTGTCATCGCTTAGGAGGATTCCAACACCCTCCTCGATCTGATCGATTTTTGGGAGAGCTGGGTTATTTATCGAGTGGAGAGAAAGGAAGGGATCGTTCGATCTCAGGACTGGTTCTCACTTGACGGAGGGTTGTCTTTTCGTTCTTCCCGTCTCTGCACCTCCTCCGACCATCTCATCACCACCACCCTCCCTCCCTCTCCCTCGCAACCTCCACCCTCCTCTCCACCCTAACAATGCCCCTCCGACCCACCGCCTCTCTATCCGAAATAACAAAACATAGAAGAACAGCATCTGCAACGCCTGGAATTGGGACGTTCGTGGAACCACTTGGAGTTGGAACACCTGGAACTCCAGGGACACAGGGAAGAGGAACACCTTTGGGAGGTGGAATTAGTGGGAGTGAAGAAGACGAATGTGAGTTTGATGGTGGTGTTTTTTTATATTGCAATGGGTGTTTTTTTTCGGTTGGTTGGCCGTGATTTCCTTGTCGTTGTGGTTGGTGGTGGTCTGGGTGGAGAGAGAGGAAGATGAGATCGTTATGGCTCGAATGGAAATGCTGATACTTCGTTTTTGATCTTGTTTTTTTTTTTCCTAAATCTTTTCTTCTGCATCTCTCCTCATTCATCGTGTCATATCGATAATGTCCAATAACCCGGCTTTACGACACAACCATCTTTATCCTCTTCAACCACTTTCATCTCCTAACTACCGCCGTCAATCCCAAAACTCACTCACTGGTATTTTCTTATCAATCTTTCCGTTTCCCTACGACCTCTCCACTCTCATCTCCTTCCCACCTCCCACCTTCCAACTCCCGTCTCACATCCTCACCTCCTTTCCTTCTCGCCTCATCTCCTTCTCACCTCATCCTCACCCACCCACCCCAGCAACACCCCGCCGAACTCGATCCAAAATCGGTCCACTCCCACCAAACGGTCCCTCCAACCCTCTCTTCCCACCTCTCCCGCCCAAGATACCCCGAATTAGACACTCGGGAGGAAGAGGGAGTAGGAGTGGGAGTGAGAGGAGAAGTGAAGGGAGAGGAGAGGAAGCGATGTTTGGGGAAGAGAAGCGGGAGGGAGGGAAGGGTGGGGAAAGGGATGAGATGGATGATTGGGATGAGAAGGTGATGGAGGAGGAGTTGGATAGGGAGGAAAAGGAGGCAGATGAGGTGAAGATGGAGTTTGGAATGGCAAGCGAACCAATCGAACCTTCCAACCCTCCACTTTCTCCTCCATCCGTACAATCTCCCTCCCTTGTTCTACCTCCCACCGTCGAGGAAGCGACCACCACCGATAATACGACGATGACGACCACCACCAATCCACACGAGGAAGGTTCAGATGAATGGGAAGCTTATACGAAGAGAAGAGCAGGGAGAGCGTTTGGTCGATCGAGAATTAGGAAGGAGGATGGTGGTCTTGGTGGAGAAGACAAGGTGGAAGTTGTTGGAAATGAGAACGTGGAGATGGAAGTGGATACAGAGGTGAACACCACCGAGGTCAACCCGGAAGCTGACAACACCCAAGTCAAACTTGAACCATCGACTTCTCTCCCTTTGGATACTATCAAATCATCCTCATCACCGTCCCTAACCGAATCATTCTCCTCTAATGAACGGAAATCAACTCGAAGGTCATCTCATGCTGGACTTGGGAAACGTGGCAAGTTGGGGAAGGATAAGAAAGATGAGTTGGTGGATGATGATGATGAGGTTGATAGAGGTGATGTAACGAGATGTGTTTGTGAGAAGGATGGTGAGTCGGTTGGTGGAGACGGGGTGGGTAGGGTGAGGAGTATGGTGCTGATTCAGGGACGCGATAGACATCGACGTGATGATGATCCAATGCGATATGTGTAATGCTTGGCAGCATGGAGCGTGCGTTGGAGTATGGGGAGACGAAGAAGCTCCAGATGGTGAGTTTGAGATTGCCGTGGTCATTTCTCTCTGAACGAAAAACGCCGGGAATATTTACAAAGTATACGCCCCGTCTGCGCAGAGTACTTCTGCGATATTTGCAAACCGTCCTTACATGCTCCTCTGAGGCGTGTATTGAAGATGAGAGCGAAGAGAGGGTAAGTGGACTCGCGCTGTGCATGGGATTGGCCGAACGTTTCGTTGATCCGATCCACCTCCCTTTGTTCCCTCGTCACAGCGAAGGATTCATCCCACCTACTCCTCAAGAACTTCTCCAAAATCTTCTCCCTTCAGATCGCACGAAACCCTCACAATCCAAACGATGGATGAATACCACCGCCAACACCGCCACCACCACCGCCACCAAACCGCATATCCCTTCGCCTTCGATCGCGAGTGGGAAAGGTGGTGTTGCACTTGAAAAGAGGAGTCACCATCGGAAAATCGGGAGGGATACAAGTCCACCAGTCAGCGCTACCTCTGCGGAATCTAGAAGACGAGGCGTGAGGGGTACACCGGTCGATGTCCCACCGCCAGACATCACGATGTCACCCGTCTCCGGTGGAAACACCAGACGAAAGATGCCCCTCCCATCTCAACGCAGAGAATCGAGTTCCCCATCCGCCACTCCTCCGGCTGGGAACGCCCCACTTGCTCGGAAGAGGAACACGATGAACTCGAGGGATTCAGCGTACGACGATGCGATCGCAGCGAGTCTTCGGGAGATCGCTGCAAAGGAGGCGTTAGCGCATGGGCACGTGTTTGAGGAAGACGACGACGCGGAGGGCAAGGGAATGAAGAGGAGGAGAGCGGAGGAAGAAGAAGTGGAAGAACATGAGGAGGTGATTGCGAAGAGAGCAAAGAAGAAGAAGGATGAGGAGGCTGGGAGTGAACGTGAATGTGAGTTAAGAACGAGACCTCCCTTCACCCCTTCACACCCACCGCTCACGTTGTCACTCCTCTCTCAGTCCACGACGGCGGATCCGGGGCACCCAAAGCCAAGCACCCCAATCAATACACCTACCGACCTAAAGTCCCAGGCCAACCCGATCACCCTACCTTGTCGCCGGTCAAGACCCAACACTCACCCGTGAAGAAAGCGAATCCGGAAAGCTCCATCCGCAAGGTCGCTGCCACTTTGAAGGAACCGCGAGGATCGACCCCCGCCGCATCCTCAAAGGCCAACACTCCTACCGCAATTATCGGTCCATTCACATGGGGACTCCCAGACCACCTCTTAGCTTTCGGCTCCCTCCTTCCAGAGGCGGCACCAGGAGCTTTAGAAGTCTACACGCCCATACCTAGACCTTCGAAACAAGCGAGAGAACCTCCTGCCATCAAGATCGAGAGTCACATGGAACCACCTCATAAAGTGAGATATCCGGCTAAGCGAATGACAGTCGGTGAGATGAAGAAGCGTGTAAGAGGGATGTTGGAGTTCGTGGGCAGGGTGCAGACTGAGGAAGGAAAACGGGGGGAGAGAGCGAGGCTGTTAGGACTGGGCAAGGTGGTCAAGGAGGTGGAACCAATTGAGGACATCGAGATGGGAGATCCGGCCACAGAAGCTGCGGAACCACCACCAATCATCGTCACCACTGTTCCGACTTCTTCCACTCCGCAATCCCTAAGGCTAATGGACGAACTCACCCGCGACCTGATCCGGTTCCAAGAACAGTTCGAGGCTGGGACGTTACCTCCCGCTGCACTTGCCACCCCCGCGACCAGTGGTGTCGCATTGGGGATCCCGGCAAGCGTGGCAATGACGGTCAGCGCAAGTGAAGCCACGCAAGCGACTGATATCTCCACGACGACGACAATGGTCGCAACAACTGTTCCCGTCATGGTCGTTTCAGAGGGAGAGGTGGAGGTTTCATAGGATGCCTCTTCTCTTTCTTCTCTCTCAGTGGTCTCTCATGTGTCCGGTCGTGTTTGTTTCGGGCTTTCAGGGATGGACATCATTGTAATTGTAATGTGCTACTACATCATCTCATAGTCACCGATGGGACTAGCAGGATGACGCTTCAAGTCATGTCTGAGACGCTCGTCGCCGAGTGCTGATGTATGACTCAAGATGACGTCAGCTCACCGACTAGGCATCGAGCGTTCCATGATAACGACAGGAACAAGATCTGTTGACCATGGATGTCAATCGCCTTCCCGATCGCAATGATTCGCGGAGCAGCCCATCACAACTGCAGGATCGCTTTCGTGGTAGGCCTAGCCTGCTCTTTGATCTGCTCCGCAGTTGCTGCAGATCGAGTGGAGCAGTCTGTTTTCGGTCTTGCTCACGGCAGGGCCAACACCACGGCGACAGAGCTGGGAAAAACATGGGAGGTCAGCGTATCCTGAGAATACTCAAGTAACCTCGACAGCTAATGTTCGACCCAGTAGGCAATAGGACCCTTTCCCAGTGGGACAAGGGAGCATCCCTTCCTCTCCTCTCCCATTTATGCATTTCTCCACAACAGAAGCTACACCTCGTCCGATCATGAGCTCGCATTCGATCGTGGTTTCTTTCCAGCAGGAGTGGACAGCCAATCGCCTCTTTGTAAAAAGAACAGATGTCCCTCCCGAATCTTCGACACTGGCGATGATGGGTGGACGGAGATAAAGTATCCTGATGTGAGGTGAGTCGAAATGCGGGACTTTCCTTACGTTAAGATACTGATAGTTTTCTGTTATGGCTAGATGGGAACAGCTTCGCTCAGATCAAGGCTGGTCAGCTTTGCAGTATCAAACCCTCCTTCGAACGAACCTGACGGTATCATCCACCCATCAATCCCAACGTATTCCGCTGCGAATCGAGCTCGTTCAAGGCACTGAAGTCGCTCTCGTTTCTCGAGACAGGCCACTCGATTCTGTGGCCTGGTACAACGGTGACGTCTACGCTTATGCTGAGACCGTGTCTTCGGGTAGGAAACGAGGTAAAGTTTCGTCACTCGCCAGAGAGATCATGGTGGAGGCGGGAGAATACGTCGTTCTGGTCAGAGCGATGTACGAGATTAGGATGTTTGGCGATCCTGGGCGAGGGAAATCAGGCCCGGTGATCAGGTTTCGGCTTGGGATTGAGCCTGGACAGCATGAGATGGTGGAGCACGTAGGGGAGTTGGATACAGTGGCGGATATCGTTGGGGGAATTTATATGGGGGAGGCGATGGGAGTCGGATTGCGAACGTCTGCGGAGAATGAAGGAGTATCAGAAGTGGTTGGGGTCAAACTTACCGAGGCTTCGGAGGAAATGGCTAACAAAGCCATTCGGGTCGAAATGGTTCTCAAAAGATTTACCCTGGCTGCTGGTCAAACGAGAATTCTCTCGCTATCTATTCTACAAGATCAACCACTGCTGCAGGCGATGAGACACCTCAACATCACCGTCTCGATCTCGATTGGACCACAAAACACTCCAACGCTGCGTGAAATCACAATTTGTGTACCTCTCCACCACCTTCGTCACTGGTCTGCCTCCCATCATCCCATTCGGTTCACCCATCTCACAGCTACCTCCCCTACATGGGCTATCCTCTTGCCTCCCTCGTCTGCAGTATCATACGCGCCAGAGTCGCAACAACCTACACTGCTCGCTTTACATGGCGCCGGCGTCCTCGCGAACTCAAATGAATGGATCGAATCCATTCCCGACCGTCCAAAGGGATGGGCAGTACTGCCTACGGGCTTGACGGAGTGGGGCATGGATTGGCATGGGATTAGTATGGAAAGTGCACTGCAGGCTTTGAAGGCTGCAAGGAGGCTGGTTGAGCAGATGAATGGTGGGCAAGAGGTGAACTTGGGCGGCAAGGCTTGGCATTTCAGTGAGAAGACTATGTATGTACAGGCCAGGTATACCTTAGAATTGAGCTGACGATGATGCTCAAGTCTGTTGGGTCACTCGAACGGTGGTCAGGGAGCTTGGCATCTAGCTGCAAGGTATCCTGACGAGTTCGTTGGAGTTATCCCTGCAGCTGGATTTGTTAAAATCCAAAATTATGTACATTATCAGTCCTGGTGAGTGTTTATATGATCGATGCGGTATAGGACTGATAGGATTGGCGGGATAGGACGTCTGCTAGCTTCGCCGACCCAGCGATGATGGCCATCCTTCACTCCTCACTCACGCCATACGACAACGACCTCTACGCTTCCAATCTAGCTCGTCTTCCAGTCCTGGCTGTCCATGGTGAGGAAGACGATAATGTACCAGTGTATCATTCGAGAGTGCACACGGCCCTCGTAGACGCTTGGCGACGCATCGACAATGGCAGCCGGTGAGTGAAGAAAGTGATTGTGACCAGGGCAAAGCTGAAGTCTGTAACCACCCAGGTATGATGAGATTACCGGTCGGAACCATTGGTGGCCGGAGGTCTTCCGGTCTGATTCAGTCGAGGCGTTTCTGCACAAGACCTCTCAGCCCCTGTCGTCCGCAGCCGACCCTACTCTCCTTACGGCCCTTTACCAGGAAGGTTTTACGGTGACCACAGCTAACCCCCAAGAGAGCGGAGGACTGGGTGGTATCAGAATAGTGGAGCTAGAGGTCCCCGGACGGTCAGCTTCTCATCTGTCTCATCACTCATCAACGCGCTGCTGATCCTATTTTTCTCCGTAGACTCGCCCGGATAGAAGTCAAAGGTATCACATCCGCAGACCGGTCGGTGCCTAGGCTCAAGTTGACAAATGTACAGAGGTTTACCATCGGTCCGCGAGTAGCTCAACTCTTCAGTCATTTGGAAATGGAAAGACAAGGTAGGCCGCAGCCTGTGAATTTACACCATTGCGCGGTGGCAAAGGGTACCTGTTCTTTTTCGCCCCAGACCGGCATGATGGATGAGGTGAATGGCGAAGATCGATGCTTCGGTTAGAGTTTCATTGCTGACAGCATGTTCCCTGCAGACAGGAGACGCGATCAACCGGTCATATGGGCCTATGATTCGCATACTATCCGGCACAGCTCCACTTATATTTGTGGTTGGGACTGGTAGCGCAAGTCGAGCTGCGTCGGCGTCGATCGCAGCGCGCCTCGCACACGATGTCTTGGTTTACTATCGACTCGATACTGAGATTTTGACCGATGACCACGCCCTTCGACTTCAGGCAGAAGGTCTACTTGGAGAAGGCAATATCGTGGTGATTGGCAGTCCCAGAGATAACTTGTTTGCAAGATGGATGATCACGAACACACCGTCACCGAGTCTGTACTGCAGGAAAGGGATGGTCACGTCTGATACTAATTCCTAGTGCTATATTACAGTTACCTTTCATCCTGACGGTACCTTCCAGCTTCAGGATGGGCTGTTCTATGAGCGGTCGACAGGTAGAGTGGCATCTTTACCTCGTTGTCCGGCTGTATACTGACGGCCTTGTGGAATAGGCCTTCTCGCCCTGCAGCCCCATCCATCTACGGCCGGAGCTCTGGCTTGCATAATCGCAGGGACGGATGAGGATGGGTGGGAAATGGCAGCTCGTCTCTTCCCAATACGAACAGGGGTACCCGTGAATCAAAACCGCAGGAAAAGGTTGCCCAACAATGGCTGATCTTACTCTCCCTCTTGTAGGTACCAGAATGGGTGGTTGTTGGAGCTACTTCGCAGTGGCAAGGCGCAGGCGGCTTCTTGGGAGCAGGGTAATTGTCATCGGCGCCCAGATGCGCAGGTGTTTGACACTGATGTCTGCCTCCATCATTTAGATTCTGGGACAACAAGTGGAAATGGTCGGAGGCCATGTCGTATCTGATATGACGAGGAGCTCGTACCTGTAACCTAAATCAACCATTCCGTTGATCATGTTGATATACCTAAATGCAGAAACGACATCCTATCGATCATAAGATCTCCTATTTCACCTCATTATCCGACGCTCCATATGACTGCCGTCTCTGCCCTGCTGATTTTACATTGGCCTCCCCACCTCATGAGCAGAGATGCTCTGTTGAGAAAAAAATGAATCAGAGCCTTCCTTTCATGAGTGAGAGGGTTTGTTCGTCCTAGATTGCTCTCTCATTGCACCTGGAAGCTGGTACGACTGGGTTCGCATGGGGATGACGCTTGATGGTTTTCACCCCTTTGGTTCTCACGAGCATGGGTTCTCACATGCATGTCCATCGCCATCCCCCCTTCGCCATCCCCCCTTCAGGGATGGCGATGAAAGAGAGGGTTGTTTACACCTTGCACCACCCAGGGCGGGGAAGGAAGGGTCGCCACTCGGCTAGTAATCCACGTCATGAGTGAGTGATATCTCTCCAAGTCGGAGTACGTGGTTGATCGACATCGACATCAACAGCATCATCATCACCAACATCATCATCATCCAGCTATCCTTCTTCTTCTCACTCACACCAGCAAATCACATCCATCACTTCATCCTCCATTCCATCTCAACACATTATTGACGACAATCAAGAAACCACATCTCGCTTTACGATCATTTTGTTAGTTTCCGCGTCGCGCACGAGACGTCACACGACTTTGGATTGAAATACTGATGAGCATGGTTGTTGTCGTGTATGGAATCGAGCAGACATTACCATAGTATTACCTTGCATATTTCTTTGACTCACAACGGGCTTCAACCTTTTTTCTCTTTTCAATCTTATTTATTGACCATCATGTGAGTTGGATTTATGGCGGAGCTTCACCTTTCATCTCGACCTGACCTTGTTCTTTTTTTCGCGTCTTTTTTCTTCCTCGAACTCCTAATCCCAATCCTAATCCAGGACTGAAAATTCACAACCGTCTGCTTCCGTTCCTCAACAACGTAAAATCTCCTCTCGAGCTTCTCAATTCGAGCAATCCTCGTCCTCCTCATCCTCCTCTCCCACCACCTCAGCTCCCACCCGAACCGCTCCTAAAGCCGGAAATTCCCTAAAAGATCGAATCGCCATGTTCTCTCAAGCTTCTGATGCTCCTATTCCCGTACCTCCCTCTCATGGATTAGGACTCGGTATACCTCCACCCATAGGAGGAGCCGTCGTAGGAAAGGGATTGTATGGGAATAGGATACCCAGTGGGAGCGGTGGAGGTGGTGGTGGTGGTGGAGTCCTACCGATTGGCACGAAGAAGACAGTGGAAAGTAAAGGATTGATTGGGAATAGGATTCCTTCATTTCAACGTGGAGGGATCGTTGTTGGTAGTGGTGGGATAATGGGTGGTGAATCCATTTCAAGATCAGGTTCGAGTTCACCTCAAGAAGGGAATGTTCCAGCTCCTAGATCTGCTTCCTCTACTACTTCCGATCCAAACAAGATCATTCAATCCGATAACATTTCTCCAATCCAACCACAAGGAGAAGATCTCGTTCCTTCTACTCTTCCAAAACCAAAAGACAATGAAGATCCTGGTACGCCAAGATCAACCATCACAGAACCAACGGAAGATACTATTTCCCTTCCAAGTGGTTCACAAATCGACGTCAATTCTGAATACCCATCGATCTCTAGAACGACATCTTCCCTTTCAATCACTGGAGGAGCAGGTGGTCTGACTTCTGGATCGACGGCTGTACCTTCATCGATGGATGTTCAATCGGATACATCTTCATCTAGGCAATTAATGCATGATGTAAGTGGTGTATCTACGCCGACAGGTACACCGAAGATGATGAGGAAGGGACTTGAAGAGGATCCGATAGGAGCGGGACCTACCGAAGATGAAGAAGGTGATTTAACAGCGATGGGTATAGTCGAACAAGATGAAGAAGATGTCGGAACCGCGCGATTGGAAAAGTTGAATTTCATGGATTCAGCCGAGACGACGTTGAATCAACAAAACGTCGATATTCAAAATCCAATCGTATCGAAATCTACCACTACACCTAAACCATCCACGAATGTTCAAGATTTACCTACTTTTGAAACCGAAGAGTCTGGTCTACCTGATATAACACCAATGGCGGATAAATCTCAATTCATCACCGCTGAAGCTTTCAAGCAATCTCTTACGACGAAAGCGCCGGTAGAGATCGAAGAAGCGGAAGAGACTGCTGCTGTGATGGCGCAGGGTGAGGAGAATGAGAAAGCTGATGCTGAGGTTCCCGTGGAGGTTGAGACTGAGCAGGACCCGATCATCATCAACAGCGCCTCGAAGAAGGAGGTAGAGAAGATGGAGACTGAGACGCCGACGTCTATTGTGGAACCTTCGGTCGGCGAGATCCCCGAGGGAGTCAGAGTGAATCAATCCGAGCAGGAAGATTCGATCACAGAGGTGAACACCAACGTCGATTCAAGCGTCATCGAGGAGGCGTTTCCTACGAATGTAACCAGCAAGGATTTCGCTGGCAAACAGATGGAAGTGGAACCAATGCCATTCGTCGCTCCTCCCGAAAGTAAGACGGATGAAGGACCTGCCGTCGCCGACGAACCTTCCAGTGACAACGGTGACAAAACTCCTGGACCCATCAAGCTTGATAGCACTGCTTTCCCATCCGTGCCAGACGGTATCCCCTCCGACGACGACGGCGATGCTCTTGGTCGACCTAAACCCTCCGAAGCTGGGTCTTCGAGCGCAACGACACCGATAGATCCTACCTTTCTCAAGTCGTTCCCCTCTGTGCCAACAGATGAAGACTCAACCGGGCATGCCGGGCAGTTAGGATCGCCAGAGGGTAAGGTGCACGTCCAAGTGCACGTCCCTAGTTCTCCAAACAGAGGCGGGTCAATGCCGACCAAGTTCAAGGGCGCTCTCTCTCCACCGACCTCCCCTGAGGCTCCTGCCGACGGCGGCAGCTCTCCAGAAGATGTCGTCGCGAAACGACCTCCATCCGTCCGCACCGCCATTGAAGACGCCGAAGACGATGGAGAGGCAGGTTGGGCGAAAGTGCAAGTAAAGTCTGAGAAATATACGTGAATGGGATATTCGTATCGACCGTAACTCTTGGAACGTGTAACGCTGGGTGGTCTTACTTTACTATTTCCGATGCGCTCCCATGTCTTTAGCAGCTACTCTCGACGAACCATGTGCTGCTTGCTGCATCTTCCTCGGGCCAAGGGGGCGGGCGGGAAGATTCGGGCCAGGCTTATCTGCGGGATTTGAGAGGCTCGGTTAGATTGTCGGGTTGAGCCGATGAACATCGATGCGAGCTAACAATCGACAGAAATCTTCAAGACGAGCTAAAGAGTTGGAGAGATGGGTGGTGGGAGGTGGTAGTTAGAAGCTCGAATACATATACATCTGGCCATCCACCCTGTCTCCCCTTCTTAGCATTGCTAACCGCTTTTTTCACCATCATGACCATCAAACCTGGACACGAGATCGACCCATTCGCACACCTGTCCGATTCTTCGGCAGCTCGTAGACCGTCTCCTTTGACTGCCCTCAGGCAGTACTTTTCACGGGATGGTATCATCAGTTTGGGTGGTGGTGAGTTGCAGAGTCGCTGGACAATCTTTGAGGCGCAGGCCGAAGAACGCCATTGTCTTCCTTCACAGGCTATCCTCATGCCAGCATGTTTCCTATCGGCAAGCTCAGCTTCGATGTCTGCGTACCCGGCTCATCCCAAACCACGCAGAGGACCATCGGTACTGGCTTGCAGGGCTCAGAGTTCACTCCTAGCCACTTGAACAGTGGCAAGAGTAAGACTCCCACCTCTACCACGTCTCTTTACCCTTTCCTTCAATATGGACCGACTGAGGGCGACGCCAGACTTCGAGCGTTCTGCAAGGACCTCGTGCAAGACCTCCACCACCCGCCTTCTCCATCATGGGACCTCTCCATGTGTCCAGGGGGCGGAGCAGCTATCGAGTTAATATTTAGTCTGCTATGTCGTGCCGGCGACTGGGTGCTCTTCGACGAGTTCACATACCCTGCAACCTTGGAGTGTGCCACTGCACAGGGGTTGCGATTGAAGGGCGTAGCGGTGGATGACGAAGGGATGTGTCCGAAAGCACTTCGGGAGGTGTTGAAATCATGGAACGAGGCCAAAGACGGCAAGAGGCCGTTGGTCATATGTGAGCAGACCCAGTTGGCAAGGCAGCGACTTTTAGCTGACCAGGCGAACAACCTAGACCTCGTACCCAGTGGTCAAAATCCGCTTTCGATCTCGCAATCTGCTGTGAGGTATGTCCAAGACCTGTTGCGCATGTCCTTGCAGTAGAATATTGATTGGCAGCAAACCCCGCAGACGGAAGGCTATCTATGAGGTTGCTTGTGAATACCACCTCTGCATCATCGAGGACGATCCGTACGGGATGCTCTGCATGGGCTCAGGCGAAGGCAACGATCCCAGCACCGTTGAAGAATATCTTGCTACCATACCTCCGTCCTACCTCTCGCTCGACCCGCATGGGAGGGTGATCCGTATCGACTCCTTCAGCAAGCTCTTTTTCCCTGGAGCACGATTGGGATATATCTCCGCACACAAATCTTTCATTGAGAGGATCACTCGTCATGCTGAGGTGTCTGTTCGGCAGCCGAGCGGGATGATACAGGCGGTGGCTTTGAATATATTGGCAGGCGAGGAGAGCCAACCTGGTTGGGGAGCTCAGGGATGGTTCGAGTGGTGCTTCGAGCTGAGTAAGAAGTACCGGGCTAGACGGGACGTCATCTGTGGTGCTCTCGACAAGCTGGTGGCCTCTCCAATGGGGAAGGGACGGATTCATTTCCAGAGACCACAGTGTGGGATGTTCCTGGTGGTCAACGTCAACCTTGACCAGCATCCGAAATATATTGCTGGACATTACACGCAGCAACAACTCCTGCTGGAGCTGTTCGAAAAGTGCGTGGATGGATCTGACAGAACGGATGGAAAGGGTGTTATCGTGGCTCCTGGGTACTTGTTCGCTACGGAAGACATTGACAAGGAGAAGGCGACCTTCTTGGTAAGTCAGGTCTTTCTTTAGGTATCACTCGGGCTCATCGTCACCTTCTCGTCGTTCAGCGTATGACTTTCGCGTTCCCAAGTAATGAAGAGATGGTTACCGCAATCGAACGATTCGGCTGCGCTGTAGACGATTTCTGGACGGGGAGGCAATCGTTGTCTCCTGCATTAGATTGAATGAAGCTTTTATTTCGCATGTATTCTCTGATCCATTTGCTGTGCCTCATCACGTCAAGCACCGCAGGAACACCATGATTGCCCCCCTTGGAACTTTTGTACGGGATGTCTGAAATCACTCTGAATAGTTTTGCATCAGAGATATCACAACTCAGCGTTATATACAACCGCAATCTACGCAATCCTTCCACGTCCTTCCTGTGGTCTCCCGTGTGAAGTTGTTCAACTACAGCGGATACCTGAACGACAAATTCTCCTTGTCTGTGAGGTCCAGGAAAGCCTTGTCGACCTGTGGAATGCAAAGATCGCCATATCAGATTACATTTCTTCAGTCCGTGCCCTTGTTGTTGCTGACTCACCTTGTGGGTGACCTTGGAACCGTCCTCGAGGAACTCGTCGACATAACCGTAGTGCTCCCTGGTCTCCTGTGAGGCAGAAACAACGGGGTTGGGATGTTGTCCTGCAACGAATTCGGAACGGGCGACTCACCTCCGGAAGAAGGTCTCGTCTGTCGTTCTCCCTTTTCATTCCCCACCTGATGCCGAGGATTAAGAAGATGCAGATAACGTAACTCATCATGATGATCCACCATGGGACGATGTAGTGAGGGGCGTATTTAGCCTCCCACACTGCAAGCGTATAGCCCAGCTCTTGGGTCAGTGGAATGGCTCCGAGTTCTGCTTGTGCACATGGACTCACTGAGAGGGGCAAGGAGATTACCTAGACAGTAGCCGATGAGGAAGATGGCATTAGCCGTGGTCTTCTTCGTATGTCCAGTGTTGGCAGCGTTGACGAGACTGAGCGCGAGGACGAAACCTGGCGTTCCAACACCGGTGATGTAGAGGGATACGCTATACACGCCGCTTCTAGTCAGCCAAGATGCCTGCAACGAGAGACTGGCGCTGGTCGACTCACAGCTGTCCAGCTCTATTCGAGAAAGGAAGACCAAGGATGAGAGCAGCGCCAAGGACGTTGGGGACCATCCAGATAGCACCAATGATGGCTCGCTGATTTGGCCATCGTTTCAGAGCCAGAGTAGAGGCGTAGATGGTTATGATTTCGATGACACCGCTGACACAGCCGAGAAGAGTGGTTTGCCAGGTGGAGAACCCCATGAGCTGTGCCAAGTAGGACGGGAGTTTAGTTACATGACTTGTTTAAGAAGGGGCCTCCTACACTGCCACTTACTTTGATGACCTGCGAACTCATGGTGGACAGCGAGTTTGGCAAGTTGTCAATTGCTGCGAACAAAGCGAACGCCCAGACCTTCCAATCCAATAATGCCTCGATGAACTGGGCACGTTTCCAAGTTTTGTTCTCGATACCTGCGTTGTTGTCACGGATACGCTCGATCGCAATGATCTTTTCCTCTTCCGTGAGGAAATGAGCGTTGGTGGGGCTGTCTGGGAACCAAATCCAGTAGGAGATTGCAACGAGGAGTGTCAAACCACCGGTGATGAGGAAGAAGATGCGCCAAGGTTTGAAGGCGTGATCGAGTCCCATTTGAAGGACGGCCTGGGATGGCAAGTCAACGATGTCAGCTTCTATGAGTAAGATAGTGAGATAGCTGGGAAGACTTACGAATCCAAGAAGCCCGCTGACAACTTGCGCCGTTCCCTGGAGATAGAAAGGTAAGCCGATTGAGCTGCCAAAATCTAGCAGTCTCTGTCAGGCCATATAACGCAGATACTAACGTTCATCAAGAACCAAAAACCGACTCGACGGGATTGCTCTGCATGACTGTAGTGGACAAGCAAGCGGAAGACTTTAGAATCGAGCGGAAGACCCTGAAGCAAGACACCTAGGTCGCGTACGTGTAAAACTGTCAAAGAATTTAAACAAAACTGTCAACACGAGAATTCCAAGCCAGGCAGTCACACCACTTACCATCGAGGTGACAATCATGAAACCCGCAGTGATCGATCCTGAAGTGGCATTTCATGCCAACGTTGTAAGTGGAGGACTTCCATATATTGCGTTGGAGTAAGAGAGACTCACCCTCGCAAGCTCCCAGACCAACACGTAAAATAGCTAAGCCCGCGAAATTATGACAAGCAGCGAAACAACAGAGGAATATCGCCCAGAGTGTGACGTTGAATGCCATCCATTTACCGACTGGGAAACGTTGGAGTGCGAGGTTTTCTGCGTGTGGAGGGTATGAGGATGAGTTTTCAGTGATGGTAGGGAGGGAGGGCGGAGAATGGCTTACGGGGTAATTCGAAGGCGAGGTACGCTATGTAGCTAGAGTTTTGAAGAGGGGTAGGGTATATCAGCCTGCCGGTCAATAACCACCGTTGTAACAGTTCGCCACTCACAATAACGAAGCCAACAAATTGAATTGCGTAGCCTAGAATGGCCATCATTCGCAACTCATCAGCAGGAATGTTTTCGTTTTTGGGCTCCTCCAAAGGTGACATCGAACACATACCGTTAGCTTGCAATCAGTCTTGATACCCAAGATAGCTCCTTGGTTCAAAGTAGTTTTATCGACGAATTGCATCGCGTATAGTGCCTTGACCGAGTGGCGAAGAAGGGTTAAGAGATAAAAAAAAAAAAATCAATAAAATTGGGGTGAGTGTAACAAAAGAGATTACTCACCATCATCATTGGAAGTATATTTCTACACTCGTCATACAATGATTCCATATCAGCTTTGTGGTTGATACCCCAGAGTTTCTTAACGTTCCCTCAGAAAGCAAAGATCCTCACCGGTCAATCTTCCTTCGAACTCGATCGGCTTCTATTGGATCGAGTTCCATTCCAACGACTTTGAACGCGATGATAGCTGCCTCATCAGCTGGAAAAAGAGATGATATCAATTGCAACGTGCTTGTGTGTCAGCGTTTCCTTGAGGTAAAATGAGAAAGGGTGAAGTACACCACTCTAAGCATTCACTCACCAGCTCCACTTCGAATATGAAGTTCATTCTTTCCCGCTGACACGACAGGTTCAACAGTCGTGAACCCTATATTCTCTTTCTTCTCGTCTTCGTATGACATCTTGAGGTAGGCGGGTGAAGGTGTAGGGGGAAAGGAAATAACTTTGAACGAAGAGAGGGAGGATGTCCCCATCTGTACTCGCTACTAGTTTATAACCAAACCTGAAAGACTATCATCTATCTACTATGGCTCCAAGATCCGTCGGTCATCTGCGAGATTACGATTTTGCCGAATCAACCTCGCCTATCTCTCTCTCTGTCTCTTTGTCTCCACCAAAGATTCCATTGATAGAATGGGGAACTTTTGATATCGGACGTACAGGGCCGTCCCAGTTGGAGTATGTGATCTTGCGCCATTTATCATCTAGAATAAAGGGCAAATCACGACACGAGTTTTGGAATGGTAAGTGTCGGAGGAGAAGAAACGCGTTATTTTCACTAACGTTGTTCTTTTTTTCCGCTTTTCGTGCGTTTTCCTTATCAGTTCGGGCGTGACGAGCTAGAGATGTTCAGCATCCCCGGTCGGGTCGAGCGAACGACCCCGTCGATGACGGATCGGACCCCGCCGAGCGAGGATCGGACAAGCCGCCGGTGGTGAGTGCAAATCAAACAAGTCATTGGAGGTAGGTGGCTTCGTGCTATCACACTTCTCATTGTTGGTTCCAGAACGTGATCGTTTGAAGGCGTACTATTAAGCCAAACAGACTCCCCGGCCACAAAGACTGAACTAGGGTCCCAAAACTGGTAGTACGTGCTTCACATTCTTTATGGAGAACGCACCCAAGCACTTGCTTTTTTAAGTTGGATGACCTCAAGAGAGAGATCGGACCCCGAACCGGGAGAGGGGCGTAGAGGAGGATTTTGTGCTGTTCCCGGTGCAACCTTGTGCTATTGACTGTTCAGACTATGTCGCTGTACTTATCAGTTGCTGGAAATCGGCAGATGATGTAAAGAGGTCAGCAACCATCTTCGATCGCTTGAATGACTGCATTTGGTTGGAAATGGGGAAGATGGGTAGGGTACTGAGGGGGGGGGGGGGGCTTCCACATCGATTCTTGTAGATGTTCGGTCGGTTTGCCCAGATGTGTGATTTGGCTTAGCCCATCCGCCTTTGTACTGTCTGCAATGTCTCCTATGGATAAAGTCAAACACTTGCTTGCAGTTGATACACTCTCAGTTTTTCCGTGACGCATCATGTGGATCGGAGCTGGGGCGTTGCATGATTGGCACAAGGGTGCACTTGCGTTCCCCATTTAACTCTGCTCCTCTGCTCGTAACGTCGGAGCCGAAAACCATCGGACACCTTTGATTTGCCATTATCTAGGCTGATTGATATGATTGTTATGGGGTAGAGAATATGAACACTGTCGGGTGCACGGTCTATATCTGCGCTAGGGGTATGGCGTCAGAAGTCTCGGACGGTACTGAGCGTGGATATAGATGGCAATTACTCTTGCGGGGTTCTACGCAGGATATCTCCAGTTCCCCGAGCTATTGTTTGGTCAGTCGGGGCGTTCGGCAGGTCAGACATATCGGTACCTGGACAGTTGGCTCTGTGGTTACGGTTTACCGTTGACTGCGGCGTAGTATCCTTACAAACACCCGTTCATTCTTGGATGATGCAGTTGTTGCTAACAAGGAGTTGGAAGAAAAGATCTATAGGGGAAACCTAGAATATATGTTCATTGAGCCAACTATGCTCCATGCCCCGGATTGCCAAAGTACCTCCCATGCCTCCACCTCCCCAAATATGATGCGGAGTGATTGCTTCATCCAAATAAGTGGGTAATACAGCATCCAGGAAAACTACGGTGTGAGGTCTCCTTGCGACCTGAGACTATACCTCTGAAACGGTCTAACAACGATCCCCACGTTCGGGATAGACTAGTCACCTGAATCTCTACCCGATATCAATCAATGTAACTAACTGCAAGTCAAAGGTGTCCAATAGTGGTTGGATCTGTCTTGCAGGAAAAGGGATGTGTACGGAACAAGCATGCTACTTGGGAGGTTGTGTCTAAGTCGAATGCCTAAGGCTAAGGTCGGTCGTGTTTTGCATGTAAGTGATAATGTTGCTCAAGGGAGGGAGAGCCATATAGAAAGACGACCAAGTGACACAACCTCCCAAGCAGTACGCTTTTTCAGCCATTTCCATTTCCTGCAAGTTGGATCCGACCCACATCGGCCACCCTCGACTTGCATTCAGTTAGATTGATCGATATTGGGTAGAGAGTCAGGTGACTTGTCTAACCCATGCGCGGCGATTGTTGTTAGATCGTTACACATGGCAATCGTTGTTAGATTGTTACAAAAAGCTTCTAGTTGTGAGGTGAACAGAGTCTTATACAGCTGTTGATATTACACCTAGAATGACCCACTTGAGCAAAACATGTTTCATTGTCCCCTTACATGGGAAACAGTTTATAGCTAGCGGAGAAAGTATAGTCAGTTGTTGCAACTGATCCTTTTTTCCCCCCCCCCCCCCCGGGCGAAGCCTAGGGAATCCGCGGTATGGAAAAAGAATCCCAACCACCCGCGGCTCCGGATTGTTCCGTTTATCCGGTCGGATGTGCGGCCCGCTTACCACTCGGGGAGATACCGGGAGGCGGCGGAATGATTCGCCACCGACTCTTACCGACTCTTCCTATCCTCGGCGAACGGGGGAATGGGTGAATGGGTGAAATGACGATTGATCCGGGAAGGAAAGTGCCATCGTCTCATTGTTCGTTTGCTTGTTTGGCTTTGGTTTCTAGAAGTTGCTTTGCTGTTACGACCCATTTCCGTCATATTTGGTATTATTTTGTAAAAAGGAAAGGGAGAAAGGGAAAGGGCGCAGTCGGAACAGGGGGAGGGAGGGGGGATGTCGGATTGCGATGTGGGCCGTTGTAGTGTTGTGAGAGAGAGTGTCTATCTCTATCTTGATAAGGTATATAATGTCGTACGACAGACAGTCGGTGTGATGTCTATCCTATTCTTTCCTCTCCTCATCACGCACATTACACACACACACACACACACACACAAACACGTCACACACAACCAACCAACCAACCATCCATCCCCCTACCTCACGCACAAACACACAATGCTCCCAATCACCCGCCTCGCAGTCTCCCGCTCCACACTCCTCGTTCGACCTTCCCTTCGTCTCGCTACAAAACAACACATACCAACTCCCATAGGTAGCAGCAGGTTCTACGGTCGTCCCGAGGGTAAAGCGAAGTTGATTTTCGGATTAGCAAGAGAAGGTGAGTGTTGAGAGGGAATTTGGAGAAAGGATGTTTTTTTTTTGTTTTGGGGGGATGGGGAAATATTACTGGTGTTCCATTTCTTACTTCCTTGTCCTCTTTCTAGACGTTCCTGTTGAAGTCTATCCTCTACTCTTTATTGTATTCGTCGCTACCACTGGAGCAGCTGCTTTCTCATTCCGACACAGTGAGTTTTGATGACTGTCCTTTCCTTTCCTTTCCCTTCCCTTACACCCAACCAGGCGAGATAACCTAACGTGGTCTCTTTCCTTACCTCCCAGCCTACACAAAAGTTATGAACGTAAGTATCCAACCCACCCCACATCAATGTCTTTTCTACCCGCCTCAAACTCACAGTACTTTTATCGTTTTTAACTGATCTAGGAACTCCCTCTACGTTGGTGGCCTACAGGCTCTCAAATCGTAGAAACGGAATCTAGTCTTAGAGAATTGTGACTACATGATGAAGTCATACAACAGCTTTATTGGTGAAATGTCGCCGCGGTGGTCGTGGGTGGGGCGGGTTGGTGGGTTGGTGGGTTGGTGGCGGTAGATGAAGATGATGAAGAAATCGGTAGAGACGTTTTTAAATCCCATTTCCCCCGTCAGTTGTACTTTTCTAAAATGCCGAAAAGAATTTGGTTTTCTCGCCTTGACTTCAGTCTCGCCTTGACTTGAGAGGTCTTTTGTTGATGTAACCATCCTCCAATCCTTCCATTAACCTGGACCGCTCCATCACCAACCTTTTGTAACCTTCCACATTCATTTCCCCATTCTCCGTCAACACTCACTCTCCACCTTCCTTGACGCACCTCACACAGATACATCTAAACCTCCAAGCGCTCCATAATTGATCTCTCCTCTCTTCCACTCCTAAATCCTTTTCATCACCTCCTAAATAAGTGATACACAACTCTTCGCCTTCAACAATGTCTCTAGACGTTTTGAATATCCATTTCCTATCGATTCGTTGCTTAGTTACGCAAGGTGAACAACTATGATTCCAGTATGAAGCTGAAGGCCAGATTCCATGTCCGAACATCTCGGAACCACCATCGTCTAGTGATCTGATACCGAATGAGTTGTGAGCGTCTCGTGAGATGATTGATCGGAGGGTTGTTGGTGTGACGTGAGGAAGGAGAGGAAGAGGGAGGATGGATAGGAGGTGATGGTATGCGTTGATGTGGGAGGAGAGGATAGTTGTTGTTGGATAAGGTTGAGAAGAAGGGTGGAGAGTTAAGATGGAATTCCATTCATCTTGTGAGAGTGTAGATCGAGAGAGTATACTAGCAAGTTGATAACCTAGAATTCCAACGTCAGGTGATTTCAATTTAGAGATGGTTCGAATTTGAGATTTGGTAGGGTTTGAGAGAGATCTTGATTCTATTATAATCGAACCTAATTTTCCAGCTGCATACCAAGCGAGATCTACTTCCTCAATCGTCGGTTCCTTCTCATCCTCATCCTTTTTACCATCATCCCTTCCCTCTACCTGTCCTCGCTTCTTCCTCCTCGTCAAATCCTCCACCGCCTTGTGAGCTATTAGAGCTACTTGCCCTCCATATACCTCCAGCCAAGATACCTTGCATTCCTCGGAACACCAAGCAAGACCTGCGTCAGGAAGTCTCACTCCCCAGTGTTTGCCTCGATCGTAGGCATAGCAGAAATGACAAACCTCCTTGGTGTATTCTCGGTAGGTGACGGCGAAAGCGAGGTCTTGGGAGATGAGCAGGGAAGTCCCGGATGGGATGGGTTGAGTGGCGAAGACTGCTCTCCCGGCATGAGGAGTGGAACGGACTTGAAACATAGGAGTTGAAGAAGATGAGGAGAGGAGAGAGAGTGTCTCAGAGTAGGTGGAAAGGATAACCCGAATGGCCCAGGCGGGGGTTTGAGTTGACACGTGAATATTTAATGCTTCTAACACGGCACGTGCACACACCCGAGACGCCGATCCCCCCGGTTCTCGGAGCCGGAGTCACCCCTTGAAACCCTCGTACGGTTGCGTCCTGGGGCGTTTCACCATCCACCGTTACCTGCAAGTCCCCTATGTTTCACAAGTCCAACGTGGCTCGCGATCATCTCATGGGAATGACGATCACCATCGCGTGAGATGTTTATATATCTATACGCTTGCTGCTTGCCTTCCCCGTTTATCTTTTCCCCTTTTGTATACGACTAAACATTTTGCCTCGATTTCATTCTCTCGCCCACTTTTGAAAGTGACTCTCTCCTTCCTTCCATTCGGGTGGAACATTTGACAAACATCTATCTCCACAACCCCTACCCTTCACCATTGCTCAACGGAATCACATTGCAGGACAATCGATACCGAATTGATAAAACCATCTTGATGATGTTTTATTTGTCTATTTTGGCGTTGATCGCCACCCTATCTAGCAATCAGGCTTACGCTCATATCGTGATGTGAGTTTCCTTCCAACTGCGTTTCTTCTCCCATCTTCCGTCGGCCTTTTTCCATTCGACCTTTTTTTGTGACCTGGATACCGTGACCCAATGCCAACACAACCCTTTCTTCACTCACAGTTCACACCCTCCCTTGATGTACACAAGAGCTGACCCTGTAATCAGGTGAGACTGAACGGCGAGCATCGCGAAATGGTTTCAAGCTTTGATCAGCGTCCAGCTTCTTTTGCTCATCCGGAATAGCGCTTCGAAAGTTTCTAATCATGTTCACACGATTCTCGGTGGAAATAACTTTAGTGAGAATTGGGGTCTTGGGCGATGTTGGATTTGAGCCGGATGGATAAAGGGGAAAAAATGTTTGATGGTCGTTTTCTTTTCTTGCCATGCGGTGGTATAAGACTTTGCTATGAATTATGAGTGAGTCGAGTTGAAATTGAGACACGGCACAATGGTCCAACTGGTGGTGATATTGACAATTGAAACGTGTTCATGACGCTTAGCGATGCTCGTAAGAGTACTTGCACAACCGCTGAGGTTCAAATCAATCTCAGCAATTACGTGAGTGAAAAAAAAATGGCTGTTGTGTTTTCCCGCCTCCGCTGTTATTCAAGCTGATAACTTTGCCTCGACTTCCAGTGGAGTACGTCGTTTGGCTTCACCATAGTCATATAGGATCCAACGGAGTGACTACTCATCGGCTTCCCGCACCTTCAGGTCCTACCCTTTACTATCAATTCGAGAATGGTACCTTTGCCAAAATGGAATTGCAAAGTGCCTTTACGTGAGTGTCGTTGCTGGTCCAGGAGAATATCTAGACACGGACAGCTCAAATTGTGCTTTGTGAAAACGTAAATTCATTCAGATATTACTTCAATGAAGCTCCAGCTGGGGAAAAGCTCTATGGTTTTCGTAGGTGGCTTCTTTTCCTGCATCTTGCCGACATCGTTGGATGGTAATCAATATTGTCTCTTTCCATCTATGCAGCCAAAGACTTCCGTATGGTCAGCGGTTCGATGACAGGTACGTACCCTGAGACGTCCAAAGACTTTTCTTTCTGATCGGTGAAATACACTTACTTTCGTAGCCACCTCGTATGATTTGGCCGATACTCACATCCAGGACCAAGTCAATTGGGTGGGAATATATTGTAATGGTGATGTACCCCAGGGCAAGACAATCCCTAATCATCAATGGTGAGCTCAGTTTAGGGGTGAAACAGTGACTGAAGTCATTCCTAATCAATCTCATCGTCGATCTCATTAGTGGCCAAATTCGTCCACAAGTTCGTTTTCCAAACTGTTGGGATGGCGTGTGAGTGTTTGATACAAAGTTGACCGTTCGCCGGTCTGCACTTGGCATTGATGAAAGTCTAACTGCACACATTTCTCCCCTTGGTCATGTCCTTCCCTTCGCTCTTGATATCGATCTATACATCCCGACAAACACGGAATATGTATATTACATACCCGCAGAAACGCCGACTCGGCAGATCATAAATCGTGAGCTCCCAACAACCAACTAGCAGCCATCATGTGGTTCTGACGTTAAAAAGGTCCTGTTTTCCGGGATGACAGTCATATGGCTTTCAAGGACGGTGATAATTGTCCTTCGACTCATCCAAAGCAGTACGCACCTTTTCCTTGAAGCCCCATCACTTCTCCTTTCGTACCGACTTCCAACCTCTTTTACCACAGCGTTCCAAGTCTTTCCCAAGGTACCGCGTGATTACATCGGTCTTTCACCGACGTAAAGTCGTTGACAGTCCTTTTTCCCGCTCGTTCGTTCCAGAGTATTACTACAGTCCTGATCCTGCTATCTACCCCTACCGAGATGGCGCATTCTTGCTTGCCCAGGGGGATATGAGTGGATTTGGACTTCGTGAGTTGTTGCCTGATGGCGTCTCCTATCGAAAGTGTTCCTGAATGCATATGTACTTGACGATCCTTCCTCATCAGACGCCGACGTAATGATCTCTCTCTTATTCTTCCCTCCTGTCTACTTCATTACTGATGGTCTTTGATTACTGGTAACAGTACGTTTACGGCTGGCCAGGTGACACATCCCCTTGTCTCGGATCGTCACTCCTGTTACTGACAACCACTCCGATTATTTCATCAGGATTTGGCGATGATAGTTTGCTGGCCCAAGCACTCAATGATCCCGCGTGTAAAGATCTCGGATTCGGTAAGCCCACTTAGCACCCCAATAAAGGTTTCCATGGCAAAACTAACAGGGACGACTCAATATGAACTTCCACAGGCGCTCCATCTTGCCATCTTTGGGCCGACTCAGCCAACAAGGACAAATCCAACGCCTGCGTTCCCCAAAATTATATTGTTGATGAAGTGAGTTCGATATTGGATTTCGGAGGGCTCGACGCTCTGTGCCCTTGATGACTGATGACATGACCCGCCGGGAATACCAATTATCAGCAAATTGGAGATGGTATGGTTCCCATTGATCATCTCCCTGGCGGAAACATCCCATGGTCAGCTGCAACCGGATATCTCACCGAGACGAATTACATAGAATCTAAGAAGTTGAAGAGAGCTGCTCCAGCTGGTAAGGGTGTATCTCCATCTTTCAGTTTTGCGTATCTCGCGATAACACCCCCCCCCCCCCCCCCTTTCCTTCGCTTGTCAGTCCCGGCCAACTGGTCGAAGAAAGGTTGCTTTATCGATCCAGGGGGCGCTAAAGCTCTTTCTGCGATTTCCAAGATGGGTATCATGGATCTTACTGTTGAGAGTTGTGTCGCTACATGCGCGACTGCTGGGTATAAGGTGAGCCCCCATGAATTTAAGACGGGCGAGTTACCAAGAAGAAGTAAAGCTGACTTGACTATGCGGTTGGGGTTCTCTTTCAGATGGCCGGTTTGGAATGTAAGCTTCCCTTCCATTCTCCGCTATTTCTCTATTTGCTGATAACCTGTTGTGCGTTTTCACTTCTCTCTTCTCTCAACCTGTCTCGCACATACCAGACGGCCAAGAATGCTACTGTGGCAATACCAACGCAGGCACTCAAACTGATGCTTACAAATGTGATTCCAAATGTAGAGGATCGCCTCTATTCAGTACGACCTCTTGTGGTGAGTTTCTCTTCCGTTAGGCGGATTGCAAATTGGAGCGTTGATGTGATGTTTGGGCTTCAAGGAGGAGGTGATAAGATGACGATCTATCAATTCACTGGAAGTGGAACACCATCTGTTCAACCAGTCGCCGGGGATGATATCGAAGCGTCGAGTATTCAACCTGGGAGCGCGGTTGGAGACGGAGCAGGTATAGCGAGCACGAATTCGGCAACACTTCCCGCATCTTCCGCTGTTGCTAACACATCGGCTACGGCAGTAGGGGCTCAAACCTCGGTTGGTGGAACTGCCTCTGCTGCCAGATTGTCGCCTACATCGTCGATGGCGAAGTCACAAATAGCTATGGCGACGTTATTGGCTGATGTGACTACTGAGGATACGCCGAAGGCCATGACTTCGACCTCAACAACTTCCAAGGCCAAGACTAGCTGCATGAAGAAGCGTAGGAGGGAGCGACCGGGGACGGTAACGAACATCGTGGGCTAGGACAAATAAGTTTCGGGGGCGCTGGATGACTCCTTCCTTGTAACCGTCGATTCCGGGTCAGCCCGTTCGTTGTGAGAACCCACGCTTGGATCATATTGCCATTCATCCTCCCTCTTGGCAAATTCTGGAACAAACCTATGATCCCAGACCGTGATCCGTCTTGAGCTCACCCCTGTCCTCCTTTTGGACCACCCCGGAAAGGTTAGACAAGCGAGCGTCCATCACTCGCGTCAAAAGGTAGGCAACCTATATTCTGGTGCGGAGCTGCAAGTGATTCCCCATGCGTACCTCCCGGTCCGACTGATCTTCATTGTAACCGATTCCGATCGTTACGATCATTCCGATCATTACTGCGATGTACACTTTGGAGGATCATCCTGATAGCCTGTCACTCATTTGCCTTTAAAGGAGGAAAAGAGTTGTTTGGGGACTGTTAATCCAATGATCTCTACTCATGAGCATCCTTGTCACATCAGGTTTGACTCGACGAAAGCCATAAGCATCCACTACCCAAAGTCTTGCGCAGTACAAAGCCAAGGTATACAGGGTAGACGCCAAGTCCCACTCTTGGTTTGAGGGTAGACGGAGGGGGTATTTAACAAGTGGGCAGGAAAGGTAGAGCGAGGTCGGATAATGCACATGCTCACTCCCCCTTTCCATGCCAATACGCACCAACATGACAATCCACTACCCTGAGCTTCTCATTCCTGCTGTCATCTCCTACGTCGCTGTCTTATGGGTTGCACCATGGCACATCCGCATGAAGAATATCGCGACCATCAGCATGATCTTTTGGGTGAGAGATGCAGTTCAGACCGACGAAGCCGGCCTGACAGTTGATAAGATAATGAACTGGGGTGATATTGTGCAGATGACAGCGTTGAACTTCATACACATCGTGAACAGTAAGCTAATTTGCATCTTCGGGGTCTCTAAGTGAGCAACAAGCAGTAATCATTGACGGCCACTTCTCTCCCCCAGCTTCGCTATGGAACGTTGGTACATCTAACAAAGCTCCAGTATGGTGTGATATCAGTAAGATCGCACATCCTTTCCCGAGGTCTTGCACAGTCTGAAACTATCTTCGCCATAGGTACAACCATCCAAGTTGGATACAACTATGGACTTCCACTCGCTCACCTCATCCTTGCTCGTCAACTCGAAGCCTTGACTACCCTTCGTCAAAAATCAGTCTTATTCGATGCGCAGTTAAGGAGAAGAAAAATGGTAGTGGACGTCTTGTTAGCCTGGGTAGCTCCGATTGCGGGAATTTTGGTTCATCTATCGCAGATGGTAAGTCTTCCTGTAAGTGATTGTAGTGAAAAAAGATGCGAGTGGGGAAGTGACGGTTTGGGTTCCTTGCCATCAGGATCGACGGTTTTACATCATAGAAGGGACAGGTTGTTTCCCCGCGACATACTGGGATGCATATGGGATGGTAGCTATGGCTTTAATACCTGTAGGTATTGCTTTAGCTGCTGGGACATACACTAGTGAGTACCCTTCAACATCACTCCTTCCCAACGCAGTCCAAGACGACTGAGTTGGATTAATAATCGGACCGATAACAAAGTCATGGCCCTCGTCAACATCTGGACAAGGAGACAGAAGATGATGACGATGGTTGCTTCTGGATCAAGCGTGAACAAGAACCAATTCATTAGGTTGTTTATACTTGCGATTGCTGAATATGGGACTTGCTTGTGAGCAATTTTAACGGGGCACTTGAAAGTCCACAGAGCGCTAACAAATTCCCTTCCTACATCGTCACCTCACTGTCAAACATTAGCCTTCGAGCAATGTTCAACATGACAGCGTATAGCCGAGGTCCTCAGCCGTTAACACACACGGGTCTGCCTAAACACAGCCTGACACTCGTAGAGACAGTGTCAAAAGACCAGATTTCTCCGACCGCTTGGAAAATCCAGGTACGGACGGAGATTTGTTCCCAGAATCAGTGGGGGACTTCTTCGCATTGATGATTCTCAAACCGCATCAATAGCTTCTGCAATGGTATACCGTTAGCGCATGCTCTATGGTCTTCTTCCTTTGCTTCTTTACTGGTGAGTGTCGAGCTTGGTGGAGGGAAACGAACAAAACTCCAATGGAACTGGTGGCAAAACACAGGCTCGGAGTTAATAAATTTCTATCAAAGAATCGCTCATAAAATCTTCCCTTGCATCCCTGAGCCCCGGACTCCTCTGCAGTCTCTCCATAGCTCAGGGTACTCTGGGTCTCGATCTGGCGACTCAATGTAGGTAGCCGTTCCATCACCGTTTATCCTTTATCTCTCTGCATGATCCCTGATCCAACCCTTCATATCCACTCCAGGACTCATCATATCCTCGAAGCCAAGCCGAGTGACGCCTCCATATTCACCAACTCGTCTGGTACAAAACTCAAGGGTGGTGTACACATAACCACCGAGTCGACGATCGGAGACATCTATACACTCGATGACCTCCCTGACGCCTACAGTCCGAACAGGCAGTCTGCTGTCAACGAGGAGGTTCTGACTCCTTATACGAATGCTGGTTTGATTCAGCCCGGCAAGGTTCCCGTCGATAATGCGGAGTGGGATCAAGATTTAGAGGCAGGCAGGAAGGATATCAAGAACGAGAACAGTCCTTACGCCCATTGACCATGGGCTTGGGGGCGGGTCTCCCATTGAGTGGGCGTTAACGGTTTGTCACACATGTCGTCAAAGAGCCAAATGTCGTATCGGGCAGTCGATGTAGAACTTCTATTCCCTTTCGAATCTATGGGGTGTATGAAATTTGACCCTTCTTTTGCCTTAAACCCCTTGGTTCGAAAAGAAAGGCGGAGGGACGATGACGAGCGAGGGTCGTCTGGTCAATCGTATGTGAACCGAGTATACCTTTGCAGTTCTCAGTTCTCCAGGCGGCTCTCTCATCCCGCACATGGTTGATATTACCTGGATGTGAGAGCGAGAGACCTGAAGAACGAGATTGTAACCTAATCCTGTTGTTCCTTTGTCGAGACCCTCCGCAAGGATCAACCTGAAAATATCTTACTTCGCAGCATTTGCTTCATAAACGAGGATGTGGGTTGCCCGGACTCCTCTCCGAGCTTGATCACTTCAACCAACCTATCCCTTTCACCTTCAGCTCACATCTACCCTATCGAACTACTTTGTCAAACTTCCACTTCTCTCCTATCGTGTACTTCCCACTCTCATGTCTCCTGGCGCTACCGACCCCACGTCCACGTCCACCGTCACTGAAACCTCTACCATCACTCATACTCAAACGATGTACTCTCATCCTACCAACATTCAATTTGACAGTTATCCTCGTCCTCCACCTGTGATGGCTGCCCCACCACCAGTCTATGCTGTACCACCACCACCACCGCCGCCGCCGCCACCGGCGTATGGGACACCTGTTCCTTTAACCCCACCCTTCCACAATGGATTGATCCCAGGTTCAGTGATGGGCCCGGGGACGGCAGTACTCAGCATCCTCGTGGTGGCTGGTATATACTGGGGATTGAAGAATGGATCATCTGCTTCTGTCTCTGGTTTCCTTGGAGGTACTTCCAACGAGGACGATGTGAGTTGTTGGCAGAGCTGGTCAAGTTTGGATGGGAATGTGGAACCAGATCTTGCTAACACTCTCCCTGCAGGATTCTTCTAAAGCCGATGAGAAGGATAAAAAAGATAAAGACAAGAGTAGTAGTAAAGACAAGGACAAGGAGAAGGACAAGGAGAGCAGGTATTTGCAATGCTCCTATCTCACGGTAATCGTTCCCACCAATGCTGAAAGTCCCCTTCCACTACGACATTTGTAGTCCACAGATTGCCATTCCTATCGTCTCTCCATCAGCATTCATTCTTCTCTTCATCTTCGCCCTTCTAGCTGCAGTCATCATTCAAGGTCCACTCGGTATCGGTTCCGCTTTAAATACGCCATTACCACTACAACTGGCTTCATTAACTGGTCGTCAAACTCCTGCTGGTCTGTTAGGAGAGAGTAGTGTTCCGAGTTTGTTGAATCTAATTAGTAAGGTGCTGGGACCTGCATCAGGGGTGGGAAGAACCCCAGAGGTCAATTTCCGCGTTGTGGAGGAGCCGGGGTCGGGGTCGAGGTCGGGGTCGAGGTCGAGGTCGAATCCTCCGCATCCACAGATGGGAGGTCAAGGTCAAAGTTCCGGTCCAGATGGAGCTAGTCAATGGCATTGGTTTGCTAACCCTTGTGAGTTTCGAGATGGGTATGAAGGTATTGACCGCTTATCCGCGATTCCTGGGTGAAAAAAAAAATCCATTTCGTTATCCAGTACCTCCATTGAATCAACCTGCTGGCTTAGTCAAGGAGGAGGTTGTAATCCAGCTTGAGAAGATGAACAAAGCCGACGCATTGTCATACACCTCTCTACCAGCGCTGCTACAAGGTGAATCTGATCGTTGTGTTGAATCATCCCAAACTGAAATCATTTCATTTCGTAATCCCAGGCGTTCCTTTCTGTCAAACCTCTCCTGCCATATGCGCCACCCTTCTAGCCAACGTCAATTTGCAAGAATTGGCGAGATTGATTGGACCGGCTTTGGGATTGACGACGACGACGGGTGATTTGGGTTATCAAGCTAAAGCTATAGGTGCAGGTGAGTTTTGGTGGTTGTGCCGTTTTTGGCAAAGGGTTTAATTAGTCCCCTTGGTTGATCAAATTTTTTTTTTTTTTTGAAATAGTCTTCATGACTCATACCACTCTTCCT